>QFDD01114686.1:0-36105 GCA_006871305.1 Vachellia collinsii
TAATTAGCATTAGATATTATAAGATATTAGGATTAATATTATAAGACATAAGGATTGTATTTGGATTAGATATTTAAGGATTTGAATTAGACATTTTGTAACTCAATCTTATTTTATTATGTTTTGAAACTCATTAATTTCAGTTTCTTTTATTCCCTTTACTCTTCTCTTTACCATCTTATTCTCTTTCACCTTTCTTTCTACAATCACCCTATCACCATAATTAAACCAACAAAGGATACCACATAATAATTGATGGATCAGTGGAGTTTCAAGATCTTGAATTGACCCTTGTCTCGAAAATATATAAATATGTCCTCTGAATCCACAGTAAACGCATGCAGTCCCTTTGTCTCTTAACTAAATTGATGCACAAGAATGTTTTAACAGTAAAAATATTCACATAAACTAACAAGCCCAACAACATTTCAGTCTATAATAAACACAATTTCCTCAAACCAAATTAGCATTAGCTAATGCATTTGGTAACCTACTCAACAACTAACAACATCAAGCTAAAAGAAGCCACTCTCTTTTTTAGTCCTTTAAAACGTATATACATGATAATTACTTCCAAATTTTCCATCAACTTCGTCAGCATAAAACCATCAAGAAAATATATAGGGTTGTCTCCATAAGTTGAATCCAAACCCTAATAAGGAAAGTACGAGGTGGGTTTTCAAGGAAGAAGTGAAATAACTGTAAAGTATGCAAAATCAGTGAAATTTTTGAGCTGGGGAGAAACTTGAAGGGCTGGTGCTTCCAGTGGCTGCAGAAGCAATCGCTCGGGCTAACACGCTAGACGGCGTCCTACGGTGAGCCCAGCCAAGTGTCGAAAGCTTGGAGACGCTACTACCAGCTGGAGTGGAGCGACCGTTGGCGGGAAGGAGGGAACCGTGCACTATGGGAGTAGCTTCTGGCCTTTACCGCGGAAGGAGGGAACCTCGGTGGACAAACTCAATGGGTGTTGTTTGAAGCACAAAACCCCTTCTCTCTCCAATTACAGTTCAAATTAAAAAAGGGTAACAAGGTAATTTCACTTCTACAAATAATCTCATTCAAGTCCCATGGGTATCCAAGGATGAGGTATAAAAAATACTTTGAAGTGCTTAACACATTTAAGAAATATTTTAAAATGATGGATGTACTTAAAAAAATACTTTAAGATGCCGAATACATCTTAACCTTAAATTCATTGATTTGTTTGTGTAATAAAGTAAACAATTTTTAATATTTTGATAATTGTTGGCGCATGCAAATGTTTTTGAAAACTAGATACACTTTTTTCGTTCATTTTACAAAATTCTATAAATACACAGAATTATTAATAACTTAAGAAGGATAATAAGGCTTATTATTCTATTATCAACATATAATTTTATAATTGTATTAGAATCAGAATGCAACCCCCCAAGTTCTATTCATTTTGCATTAAAATCAAATTCTAAAAATATAAAATCTAAACCAAATTCTTTTTTTTTTGTGTGCCCAAAATCTAAACTAAATTCAAGCGCCAAGAAGAAAAAAGTCGTTCCAAGCCAAATTAACCGAGGCTGGATCGCTTAGCAACCCAAACCAAACCGTTATTTTTTGGCTGTGTTCCGTATAATGCGTGTTTATGTAAAAGTAACTCAAGATATTCCTCCATGCAAATTGTAAATATATTACAGAGCGAATTTATGTACACAGGTACTTGTTCCATGGTTAAGATGAAGGATGACGAGTACAAAACGAAGTTGTGAAATAAGTTAGTTCTCTGAATCGCAAATAAGAGTGGCAGTTGTAAAAAGTTCCTTGTGAATCAATCTACATTCTTTAAGCCTGACCGCCTATAAATTGTCGTCAAGTCCACTAGATGACGCATTGTAGGCCTGCCATGGGGACAATTCCATGGAGATTTGAGCTCAGCCAAATGCTCCAGAATCTGAAACACATAGAATAACCGATCTTCATTAGCGAAGGGAGCTACAAATGTTTGGTCTTAAAGTATGTCCAGATCTATAATCAGCTAAACTAATTCTAATCCTGCATTTCTTCTAATGAATGTGCCTTATGTTTTAGTGAGGGCGAGGCGAAGAAGCTGGGGAGATGATTACAGGAATATATTTTACTACCTTCTGCATTTCACTTCTTCCAAGTGGATCTCCGATCATAATGGATGATCGGCATGCACGCGATGCCAGCATTGCACGAACTCTTGGAGGGCAAATAGAATCTGAAGTGTCCAGCTTATAACTACCGGTAATGGAGCAGTCCCCTTGATCATCAGTCAACGTAGAAACCAGGTCCTTGACATCTGTTGGAAGAAACACAGATCAATAATCAGTAAACAAACTGTTCAACTAGCAAATGTATCATTAATATATATTATATAAAAGTAAAATGAATACTTTGCATATATTTACGTGACCGTTGATTTTCATTTTCTTTTGATTAATTCATAATAATTTTCTTTTTTGAACTTCCAACTGTTTTTAAAAAAATTTTGAATTCCAGTCCAAGTATAGGAGGTTGGTGTTAGTTCCGATGCATCTTTTGCACAAGGATGGTATGGACAGGGCTTTTCCTTGACATACCTTAATCATATCAACCAACAGAATCATTAGAAGTAAATTTAAAATCAAAATCAACAAAATTCAGAGCTAATTACCTTCACTTCCAAAGACTATGTTTTTACTGAAGGGAACGGCCTTTAATTTATACCGGCATCCAGGTGGAGCATTTGGATCCTCTTCCAATGAAAACCCATTCTTTCTGAAAATGGAGATAATGTAAAATAACATCATCAACCAAATTAAACCTCAAATATGATGAAGTGAAAAAATTCAAAACTATAGGAGTTTGGCTCTTACAAATATAAATTTAATGACTATTAAAAATGTATATACAAAAAGTAACTGACACAACAAGAGGTAGTTAGACCAAGTACTAATGGTGTAATTGACACGAGGAAATTCGACGCAAGTATTAATGGTGTAATCCAAAAGCAGGAACTCAGAAATCTTAAATTGAACTGCTATCTGTCAGTGACTGTAGCAATAGCAGTCACAACTCCAATTAAAGAAATATTAGTAGCCTGGAATTGGCAACTTAAACTCTACACTAGCAACCTGAAAGATAGAGCAATTGAGGCCAGCCCGGTCTTCTAATGACACTACCTCAATAAAATTCTCAGTATCTGGGGGTAAGCCTGATTTGGGACCAAAAACAATGTAAAGGGTATTTGAGCATAGACATTTCCAGTAGCCTCAACCTATAGTTGATCATAATAAATTATGCCTTCGTGAGTATATCATGAAACAATCAACAAAAAGAAACAAGTGACACAAGATCGGAATATGCTTTAGACATTCGATATGGTTATTTTCTCATATCACGATAAGTAAAAAATGAGCAAGTCAGAGCATACTAGGAAACACTTCTGTAATGTGACCAAAGCAAACTGGACAAAAATAAAATGTGCCTGGTTCAAGATTAACATTAAAATAGAACTATAGGTACCTAGTTTCTGACAATAACCTGAAATAAGTCAAGTAATATATATCAATACTCTACCAGCAGGGTGCCACTAATACCTGATTATGTTCATGTGCATTGAAACAACTATTTCTTCTTGAGGGGATAACTCCAATCTTAGAGGCCTGCATTAATAATTTGAAAGGGGTTTCAAACCTTGGATGAATCTAGAAGTTGAGCAAATATGGGAATGAGATTACTCAACCATGTTTCACCAGTGCAGTGTAGATAATACAACACATGGTTCAATAACAGTGCTTCAGCTATCAAGTTTTCAATCTGAACAAACATTGTAACTTTGAATTGAACCCGTTCCTTTACCTTTAACACGAGAGGATGTAGCATTTGATATCAAAATTAGCATAGTATCTATACCGAGCAACAGCAATTTGGAGTGCCATAATCTCCCTCCTCTCCCAAAAAACAGAAAAAGGAGAACAAAGTAAAACTTGCGAGTCAAAAACAGCATAAACTCCTAACCTAAGCAAAGGCTGCTGGTTCAAGATGGTTGATTCTGAAAGGCGCTCATAATTGTACTTCTCATCAGCAGCATGCTGAAAATAGATTATTCTGTGTTAAGAATCATGTTTTGACACAAAAATAAATTGAAAAAAAAAATTGGGGAAAATATAACATGTTATTGATTAATCATTCAAATTAGTGGAGGTAAAAACTATTCATATAGATATATATATTACTAGTTTAGAAGCCTGGATCAGAAATTACCTGATCCACAATAAATAAATCCTGATCCAATTTCCCAATGATAAAACCAAGATTGAATTGACCAATCACCTACAAGAACAAAGTAGAACATAAAAACAGACGGCATAGTTAGAAACCATGCTAGTTGACTTACTAATTCACTAATGAGTTTCCAGTAAGGAAAGAAACCTAAAACTCCTAACATCTCAGCCCATAACTTACTAAGCAGTAAACATGAATCATCAAAACAGATGCATAGATAGAACATAGAAGCATTACAAGCATTTTAAGTTATGATTTAAAACAACTCAGTTTTTTTTTTCGTTTTAGGGTTGGCGTTTTTTGTTTTTTTTTTTGGGGGTGGGGGGTGGGGACCTTCATTCTGCTGAAGTCTTCCTTCTTAAAGAGTCTTTCCAATTCAGTTGTTGCAGCACATAAAGCTCTTTCTTTCTGCTCTTCGATTCCCAGCTCTGAAATCTTTAAGTTTGCAGCAGAATAGCAACTGCAAGTAATCATAAAAAGTCAACTGATTAAACAGCAGGTATATAATATTCTCAATTTCATAGAATGGGCATCCCACATAGAGACCTTTTGACATTCATTTTTTGGCATCTATAATTACTAGATTGCAACATAGAAAGCCTCTTCTTTCTTCTTGTCTTAAGGTCTTGAAAGGAAAATTGCAAGTTTGAGCATATCTTCTGATCAGACGATTTCTTTGAAGTAGATGAACATAGTTGATGGTCTGAGACTGAAACATGCCCTGAGATATTGATCAAATCGGTGCTAGATGGAGAAATTGATGCTGCATCAGCTAGAGATGCTTGTTCCGCTTGATCTAACTCCTGAAATTAGCATACTCAATGCGAAAATTATACCAAGAGCAAGTTAATTTATCTTTTTTGGAGATAAAATTTGAGTAACAAAAGAAAACTTCCGAAGACAAAGCATCAATAGAAGAAAGCCCTCTCACCGCATATACATCATCTACCTGGGAGACTTAAACTAAACCATTTATTAAATACCAAAGAGAAGCCATAAGAATGACCCCATCCCAAAGCAAGTCTAGGGTCAAATACTTGCCTAAAACTACAAGAATTTACTGCAACTCTGGATGCCGAGGAATAATGTGCAAAGCAGTTTACATGAAGGGAAGGCAAACTCGTTTTAGCATCTCTACTGTAAAATGAGACTTATCAGAAGGATCTCTACTATCAAATAAAGGGTTAAAAAAAAAAAAAATTTGACACTCTTTGCAGGAACCAAAAGAACATCCATTGATGTAAAAGACACAACTTAGTGGAGAAGCACGAGATCTTAGTCCTCAAAGAATATGCCTCAACAACATAGTCTGCATTTAGTGATTGTATGGTTCAATAACTGAAACTGTGGGTATTTATTAATAGCAATTCAGATAAATTTGAGGAACATTTAAGTATAAACCACATACCGTTTCAAGTTCTTTGACACTTGAACTGCCAAGAGAAGAAATTAAATGCTCACTTCTGTGGGGACCATTATCAGGACTAAGATGCTCCAAAGACTCGCTCCAATTCACCTTCTTAATTTCATCATTTTTGTCATGATGGTGCGACAGTCTTGTAACCAAATCATGCATTTCAGTATTCACACGTTTTGGGTGATAATGATGAGATTGATTTCTCAGGACAGGCACCTCAGATAAGGTTGTACTGATGTTGTCATGCTTTCTTTTATTTATGGTAACAAATTTGTTAAGAGTTGACTGAACACAACTTGAATGATTACATGAACTTTTATTTGAAGTAACTACAGTGTCAACCGCTTTGACCACAAAAGCAGCTTGATCAAGCACAGTACTGTTAGAGCACATTGTCTGTCTTCTACTTTTATCAGCCTTTAATGTTCCATGGGCTCTAAGTGTTAAATCCTTTCCCAATGTGCTTCTATTGTTCTCATTGTTAAACTGTTCTTCAACATGAAAGCACTGATCATCATGAACAGATTCAGAAACAATGTAGGAATCATTATTATCCTTCTCTTGCCACTCCTCCTGAGGAACACTAGCATTATTGAATTTAGTATTACGCTCCTCTTGAAAAGTAATGCCATTCATGATAAGAGACTTACTACGAGAAGAGCACAAGTCAACACTGTCTTCTCCCACAGCAGGCTGTTCAGGTTCATTAACAGAATAACGAGCACTACTAGGAGAATAAATTTGTTGGAATCTGTCCCTCAGGGCATGCAATAAGCAACTTTCTTCAGAAAAAAATATCTTCCTCTTATCAGGAGTCACGTTCACATCATATGCTCTAGAAGGAACTGAAAAATTCAAAATCGCAATAGGGTATTGCCGTGAATTTGCACCTTTATATAATTCATTTACAAGTTTGCTGACTTTAGGCATATCTACCGGTCTACCATTAACAAAAAAATATTGCCTATCTCCTAAATTGCGTCCACACCCCTGTCCAGGCTTGGACAGAAAACCTTCAACCTTGCAGCTATCAGATATGCACAATGTCACAGGCTCTAAGCAGTTTAAGGTGTTCATGCCAAAGATTGTTATGATGTTATCTTTAAGAGAACCATTTCCTTGGGTCTTAAGTACCACAGACCTTGCATTTTTTCCAGTTGCGTTAGTGCAGACAAAACGAACACCTTTCGCGATAAGGGCATATGCCTAAAGAATTGATGGAAGAAAAAGGATCAGTTAACGAATAAATATATCATTAAGAAGATTTTTTTTTTTTTTTTTGGCGGGGTGTGTTGTCTATAAAAAGCAGAAAGGATGGAATAGCAATGACCACACTACTTTACAACGAAGGCAAAAGGCCAATCAGCTTTAAGTTACTGGAGAGCAAGTGATGTTCTAGTGATGCATCCATGCATAAGAGGTCACCAATAAATATCCCAGTAATACCATTGCATCATAGTACGAGGCAAAGATCCAATAAAGATGTGCATGTGTGCGATAAAAACAGGTGACTTGTAAAAAACATACAATGATCTTTTAACATATAATGATCCTCACCACAAGATCAAAACAATCATTTTTTCCTCTAAACTATTTCAGTATTCACAAATAAATTGGCATACCAGAACAAATTTTTTGGTGAGTAGGATGGGCATTTAAAGAGCGTTCTGGCCTGTGCATTTTTTTTTAACTTTTTATGCTAAGAAGAAACTGCATTGAATGAAAGAATCAGATAGTATACATGCACTTAACCTTGCCATGGAAAGGATACTCACATTCAGTAGCGAAACTAGCTTTCCATATTCCTTGCGTATATTACGACTAAATTCTTTACTTCGGACTGGTAAATTGGAAAATAACTTTTTAACAGTGACAGTGGTGCCAATTTGACGTGCAGTTTTCTTCTCAGCCACTAGTAGACCTGAATGGTCAAAAGTCAAGTGCGTAGCAATTGACTCATTGTTTGATCTTGTTTCAACTGTCAAACTCCCTAAAGCACAGAGGGAACTCAATGCCTCCCCTCTAAAGCCAAATGTGGTTAGAGACTGGAGATCGGGAAAATCTGATAATTTTGAGGTGTGATGCTTAAGTGCAAGAACCTGCAACAATGTTCACGCAACAATAACCTGTTATAAACGGTATGACCATTAAGTACCTGAACTTGCCTATTTTGTGATTACATGGTTAAGAGAGAGCCTGCCTAAGGTCAATTATCTATCATCTAAATTACTTTTCACACAAACACCCAAACATTGCCCCTTACAACCACATAAATATTAAATGAATGAAAGATGGTATCATCCACATAAACATACACTTTAACTGATAAGCTATACAAATGTCAAACAGAGAAAGTCATGCCTAGCAACAATAATGTAAATTAAGAAATTGATCATTGTGAGACTTTTAGAGAGGCAAATGATAATAATTAGAGAGAGAAAATAAAGAAAGAAAAGACGAGAGTTGCAGACAAATTCCTACAAGAGAATGTACATAAATTACACTTATAATCCTCTTGCTACCTGATTAAACCCACTTACCGCCCAACCACCCCGCTAAGCATCAGATAGAGGGACCATATTCGTAACCCCCCCCCCCAAACCCCGCCAAAAAAAAAAAAAAAAAAATCAACAGCAGTCAAAGTGGAATCAAAATTCTGATTTGAATCATTCAGCATCTAACAGTAAATGGAACTGATTTGATAAAATCCAAACAGAGCATTTGTTCACCATTCAGCATCTGGCAATAAATGAACATTGAGAACGGATGAGGAAAGAAGAGAGAAGAATTCAAGACAGAATCCATTAAGATTGAAGACGAAGCACACAGTGAAACAACGATACTTATAACCATCTTTGGAACAAATTCGGCCATGCCAGCCCACTAATAGTACCAGCAAAACATTCGAAAACTTAAAATATATAATAGGGTTAATATACAGGTCAACGTTGATCAACCATAGCATTGAGCTCAACTAAGCCACTAATTATGTTTGTGCTACTAGATTTCTGGTTCCTGTGGTATCGCCCTGCTACATTTACGTGCAAGCGTTCTCTTGGACTCTGATGTACTTAAAATCAAGCCAAGACACATCATTCTAGTGTGATGGAATACCTTGAAATTACTGGGTGATATACCACACCCATTATCGATGACCTGGAACCACTCTTCGCCATAATCTTTCAAAGCAATTTCAATGCTAGTCGCGCCAGCATCCAAACTGTTTTCGACTAATTCCTTAACTGCAGATGAAAGGTCGAGGATCACTTGCCCGGCACAGATTCTATGAACAGCCGCCTTATTTATGGGCTTGATAATTGGCGATTCAACTGGCATTACTGCTTGCCCGGAAACCCCAATCAATAATGCGTCACCTTTTCGAGTCTCTCCAAAGCATCAATAGTTGGTCAACGACCCAAGTGACAGAGCCTCCAGATATAACTAGCATCACCCGCACGCATTGGTGCTTGGTTTGTTACAAAAAGAAAAGCTTGCAGATTTTACCGCCAAAACCGAAGCGGGAATGAAACCAATTTGTTCGCAGCCTGCTGAGTTCGAGAAAATAGCCGGCTCAGCCTCATGTTGGCATTTTCGACTTTTGGTCCAAAAACCGCCCGAGGGCTTGCGTTTGATTATTTTTATCTAATTTTTAATCTCCCGTCAGAAGATTATAGCTGTGGGTGTTCAAAATCCTTGAGATTCCATTTTACAACGAAGGGAAAATTAGTTTTTTGATTCCTTAATTTTTAATCTAGTTATAATTCATTTCCTAAACTTTGACTCAGTGTAATTTAGTCTCTGTAATTTTAACTCAGTTGTAACTCAGTTCCTGAATTTTAACTCACTACAACTCAGTCCCCATAATTTTAATCATTTTATAATTTATTCATTATATTTTAAAAAAGAAATCATATATATAATAACAAGCTAATGATTAAATTATAAAATGGTTAAAATTATAGAAACTAAGTGACAGTGAATTACAATTCAGAGACTGGATTACACCGAATTAAAGTTCAGGGACTGGGTTATAACTAGATAAAAAGTTGAGGGACCGAAAGATTAATTTTTCTTATGAGTAAAGACTATAACCTCTAATACTTTTATATTGTATCATAATGTTGATTAATTATTATGTTTATTACATTGTAACTCTTGAAAAGGTTTAATGCTTATAAATAGAGTTATAATACAAAGGGTTATATGTATATGAAATCACATGTGAATAAGATTTATTTCCTTGCTTCCTCTCTCAATTTCCTCTACTATTATTCTATTTTTCTACTCTCAAACTCTCTCGTTTGTTTTAATTCAGAATTTTTCATCTATTACTTTATTTAACTAATATTCAAAAAAAATTTAAAATTTATCCGTTGAATTATTTTGAGACAGGTTACCGGACCCGGAGATAAAATTTCCTGTCATAAATATTATTATACATGGATGCCCATAGTCTCCTAAA
This sequence comes from Vachellia collinsii, assembly GCA_006871305.1. Lineage (NCBI taxonomy): Eukaryota > Viridiplantae > Streptophyta > Magnoliopsida > Fabales > Fabaceae > Vachellia > Vachellia collinsii. The sequence goes on from QFDD01114686.1 coordinate 10,143, forward strand.
GATCATCTTGTAGGATTTCATTTATTAAAATATAAGGGAGTTGCTAGAATGCAAATGGGGGACATGTTGAAAATAATCTATTTCAAAATTCTCCTATTTAACTAATCAAAATCATTTCTCCCAATTTTTGAAAATTTCTCTTGATAATAGAAGATTGGAAGAGCCTGTGCATGGCTGTCAAATTTCACAGCGGCAGGTCATGCTATTTTAGCAAGTCCTTGTGAGTTTACCAGCCATAAGTGGGCACCTATAAATGAGATATGCTGTTACTGATGTCTGCATTCTACCTGTGTTCTATGAGGATTCTATGAGGTAGAGTTTGTTTGGATTATCTTTCGAAAAATGATTATACGCAATCCGAAGTAAATATGTGAAAGAAATTTAGTCCAAACTTATGTGAAAATGATTTTAGAAGTGATTTTGAAATGTTGACAAACAAGCTCGAAAACGTAGATTAGTACCGGAAACTGTCCATCAGATGATATTTTTGCTTACTTTATTGGCGGCATATTCTCCCCCCTAATTTCATTCATTGGCACAATACATGAGCTAAGAATGCAGCTTCCAAAAAAATGAAACTCCAGGACTTGTAAGGATATAATTTCAACATTCCACGACCTCTAAAAATCAATTACATACAACTCTCGTGATACACAGTGTAAACAACAAAATAGAAAATCATAAAGGTCGGAAAAAGAAATAGCCTGTAGGATTCATCAGCGCAGGTATAATAAAGACCCGAAAGATCATACGTGTCTTGAATCATCTAAAATACTAGGGTTTCTTGATAGAAATTGTCCATAGAAGATCTGAATCAGATTGTACCGTGACTACATCTCCTTTTACAATATTCGATGTGCTCACTAAACCACCAAATTTCATCTTAGTGTCATCTGAAACGGATAAAATAAGATGTTACGTATTAGATTCCTGACACACTAGATAACAGCAGGCTGAGGATGAACAAACAAAATAGTGAAAAGATTATGTATCAGAACCATCCGTCCCATCGAACCATAGCATCAATTTTCACATTGCGTGTTCTCAGAAATTGCTAAATTAATTAGCTAATCTCTCATAACAAAAGATGGGCGAATCCTCTTGGCATAGCATAAAAATCAATTTTTCATGATGGGATCTCGAGAGCAATAATTATCGTCCCTTTAATAGGTGTAGTTTCATCACTCAGAACACAGGATAGGAAAATCCTAGCAGAGTGGCTGTACACTAACTACTACTGCCATATTCAAAACTCAAGTTTTCATTGAGGAATCTAACGGACCATAATTGTCATTCCATATAGAAATGTCAAGACAGGCACCTTTTATTTAAATTCAATTAAAGCTTACAAATGAAACAATATAAAATTAGCAATCATGTAATAATAATGCATATCTTGTATACTTACTGAGATCCCACTGGAGTCCAGTGGTGGTAGAACTTCCAGATGGCATCCCAATGGGGATGAGTCCACAATGTGGACCCTCGACTGAAGATTGGATATAGATCTTATGATCGTAATTCGTTGGAAGAAGGTGAATGAGGCAATCATCAGATAGCAGAATAATTCGAGTATCAGAGAAACGGCACAGAACATTTATATTTCCAATCTCGTGGTCAAATCGCCCACCAAGTGCTCCAGTTACAAGAATCCTTGGCTGCCATACATTACAAGATATGAAGAAATTAATTCAAAAAAAATAATCAATTATGGCACCATAGAGCATTCATGGACAAGATTGCTTCCTTAAAAACTAGAGCAACAACACAAAATTAAATACTCATAATAGTTCTTTACAATCGAAACTTATATCAGAAATAGAAAACCAGAAGTTTGAACTTATTTTAACTTACTGATGATTTATCCATATCTGAAGTACAGTCACGTATGTGTGCAACACATTTGTGTAAATCAGTGGTGTCCTGATCATGAGATTCATCTATTATCTTAGTTCCCTGCAACCAGCAGACAAGCATACATGATTGAAAGAATGCGTGTTAAGAATAAAGCAAATGCAATGTATTGACAAGAAAGTTGAACTCATCCCTTCCAGTTTGTAGATATCACACACATAAACCAACAGAGAAATAAAGACATACCAGGACTTTATAGAAGTCAAGTACTTCAGACCGTATTGAATCCATGTCACCTTTAATTGCATCTGGCACGTACCTGATAGAAACCTATCATGTTATTGTTTAATGAATCTACCCAAAAAAAAAAGGAGATAGCAAGCCATACTGCCACCAAAAGAAGCAACAAACTAATTGCCTATACGACACTGGCTATAAATCAAAATTGCATTATCTATTCCAATCGTCCAGCAACTTGACTCCTTAGATCAAAAGTGGACTTATGAGATGACTAAGTGACAATTTCATTTAAATAGCTTATAGCACTGATATTGATTCTAAAAGCAAGACGTTCTGTCTCCACAAAAATGTAATGAAGATATAAGATCGATTGCATATTTCTGTCAGTGAAACAGAAAGCATAATATAGATTGGATGTGATGGATGAAATATCAAATGTGGTACACAGTAACTCAATCCTATAATTAGAAAAAAATAAACAAAAAGGGAGTGACTGCTCTGCCTATGAGTAACAATGGTTGGAGTAATATATCTATAGAACATTTGCAGCACAATCACTTTCTTAGAAGATAGCATGGATATTTTTTATTTAGGTACGACGATCAGCAAAATGATGTAATGTGCCAGTCATAGCATATGCCCTATAACATCTTTAACACCATCAAGTAATAGTCTGCAACGATCAGGGCTGCACTTACAATTTAGGTGTCTATGGTTAGATTATAAAGGGAATGATTTTTCCATTTCTTTATACAGTCATAGCAAAAAAAAAAAAGGAAAAGAATTTTGAAAGTAAAAAACATCTCTTTTGATCTTGCATTTCAATTGCATTTTCTGATTCCATCACCTAAAACATTGACAGTACCAACAGCATTTAAGAAAACCTGCGCCAGAATAGATACAAAATTTCAAATTCATACTAACAATTATTTCCAAACCTCTCAGCAAGTCACTGATAAATTTATCAATCACAAACATCAGAGGGCTGTGTATAATAAATTTATTATAAGAGTTCATAATGCTTAGCCTTTTTGTGAAATTACTATATCCCAATCACCATTTGATCATGCTAAAAAGGTTTTAGCATAATGTCAAAACCATCTTAGATATGTAAAAGTTAACAAGTGCATTAATTGAACAAGAAATTATGTAACAAGTGAAATTTCATTCTATATAGATTATTCTTATTTATAGCCTACGCTTTGTATTGTTCCTCAATGTACAGGTATGTCAAGCATGCGCAAGTATAAGAATATGCACACAAGACAAGTTAGCATGTATTTACAAACTAGTATCCTAGGTTACCCTAGTTGCTGGGAACCAGAATTTACAAATGAAATATGCAAGATGCAGTTAAAACATGAATGCAGACGCAGTGAGAAGACTAAGAACTAAGAGTTAAAGAATAAAAACTCAGGAATTCAAATCAGCTTTCTTCTACTTCCTTGTGAATAACACAAGCCGTAGCTAATGTAAAATTTCTTAATCCGTTCACGATAGAAAATTCTTGAGGTATTGGCGTTCAGGTTTCTACAGACATAGGGCAACCAATCTGGCTTAACTCAGTAAATCAGGAAGGTACCATATTTGGGAATGTATTTAAACCTTAATGACTACTAGAGTTATTTACCCTTTGATCAGTGTAATTTCAACACCTGGTTCCTCACTAGACTAACCCATATTGGCTGTACAAGTTTTTACAGCCCAATTCCTCAAACCATGGCATGTTTTACGAGAGAGCAATCCCTAGTGTAATTTCACTGCTCTGACCCTTGCTGCATGGAAGATTCCTCATGCTAGATAAAAGTGATAAAAACTTCACTGCAAAAATCCCCCATTCCTCGCATCATTCAGTAGGAAAAACTAATTGTTTAAACACAAAGTCACTTATTCACGAGGGAACTAAAAAAAACTTTAGTTATACAGAACAATCACTCAAAATACACCAGAAAGAATCATGGCATCAACCAAAAAAAGGGTTTGAAGAAGAGAAGAAGGATAGATACGCAAATGGCGTGAAAATTGTTTAGTTGAATTAGTCATTTAGCTAAGCAACTATTAGGAGGTAAAAAATGAACCTGGTTCGAACATGCGAGGCATCTTCATGGGGCAAGAGCAAAGGCATTTCATCGTACAACCGATTGGCACCTCCATCAGCGCAAACCCGTATTTGTGCTGTGGTGCAGAAAAACACAAAACAAATATGAAAAGGGGAAAAGCAATAAACCGCAGAGATTTCAAACTGAAAAGAGCCATCGACAAAATAAAAGGGAGAGAGTTGAGGTGCAGGAACAAGGTACCTTGCTCCCAAAGCAAAGGAGCGAATCTCGGTAGGCGCTGGTTCAGAATAACGAGCGAGTTGGTTAAGGAAGGGTGGTTCTTCTCCGGAGGAATCAAATGCAGAAGAAAGGTCGAAGAGTGAGACATAGACTCCATAATCTGCGACGGAGACGACGATTGGCATCAAGAACGGAGGTTATTGAAGGTTAATAGAAGCTCATTCGCCTTCGGGAGCAGAGAATCTACCTTATTAGCTCATTCGATGGTGCTGGCTTATTCACGTCCGATGCTGATTGTTATATTTAACAGTAATTACAAAATTACGAAAACTAATATTTCCAGGTTTGGATGACGTCGACCATTTATATTCAAGTCAAAATCCACGCGCTGCATCCAAAATTGACAATTGACGAACTGAGTCACGTTCACGTCTATTCTAAGCGTTGGCCAACATTTATTTGCATTGATGGACATGGGGATTCCAACGTACTAAGGAATGGATCGTCCACGCAACGATAACGCAGTTCGTGTCTGTCTCAATTCTGATTCTGATTTCCAACAGTAGCCACACACAAAGGGATGAATTTGTTCCTAATTTTTTATCGTGTGCGCAATTACGGTTGGAGAGATAACACAGGCAAATACAGGAAGAGAGGAGGAATGATTTGGGCGATAAAAATGTTTATTTCTTCTCAGTATGTATTTATTACTAATTTTATTATCCAACATGAATGAACACACCAAAGAAATAACTGTAGAAACAATTGAAAAATTTAGATGAAATCGAAACCATGAAGGGTTTCCCAATCCGGTAGGGTCTAGAGAGGACAACATCTTGATCTTATGCGGTTTCGTAGACGTCAGGACTACTCTTTTTATAGTCTCTTTTACTGAAAATGAAAGGGTTAAAATTTAAAAAAAAATACAGATTGACAACAAAGCCATGTGAAGTAGCAGTTGGAAGAGTGAAGGAAAGGCGCTGTGCAGACACACACGAATTTGAAACTTCAAAGGCAGAGCAGTTTAAAAGATCAAAATATTATAAATACTAAACACCTATTTATATCTTCGCCCTCTTCATCCCTGTTGCCTAAACTAGCTTTAGTGGTTCGGCGATAAAGTGTACTTACTTTTATCACATGCATGATATGATTTTACCTCCTCATCTCATGATTTATGCAGGATTAATGCAAACCAGATTACTACTGAAACTAAAAAAATTAAACGGACGAGACCTAAAATATGAAATTCTCAATTGTTGCACGCTGGGTTTGCAAAATACTAATTAGCGGGATAATTCAGAGTTAGGCTGATACAATATCGTTCATGTACCATATGCTACTGTTTCCCGTCCCGGTCATCTCAGCACTGTCACTGTTATTTTCGTCCCAAAAAACAACTACGTCAATTGTACAAATGAAATATTAACTAAGTTATTTAATATATCTTAAATTAATATAATTTACCTATTGCACCCCTATTAAAGAATGTGATTTTTAAATTTGGCTTTCAACGCCCTTTCTCTTGTAAAGGATAAAATTGAAAAACTATTATTAATTATCGTTTTAACCTCTTATATTTCAAATAAGAAATTTGTTCTAAAAGACTTCTTACATTTTAAACAGGATGGAGTACATATTATTATTAATGTTTAGATTATCAAACCGTGAAATAAACGCACAGGTAGCAAATTTTTCCTCAAACAATCTGAATGAAACGCATATACATCGATAAAACTATTCAAGACTGATAGTGATTTTAACATACATTGGGGATGTTGAGGAGAGGGGAAAAGCTTTAACGAAATTATAAATATTCAACCCATCTTTTTCTCACCTATGAGTGTTTAAATTAATTTATTTTAAATGATTTTATAAAATTTCAATTAAATATATATATATATAAAATGAGTTTTGTAGCAATTTACCTAAAAGTACTTTTTGCTTGTCCAGAGGAAAAAAGGATCAACTTTATTATCTATCTAACTTGGTATTTACAATCCCGAGAAACCCTAATTTGAACTTGTGGCTAGTGAACTTATAGACATTTCTAACAGGTTACACAATTTGGAGAAGGATGGTGGCTAAGTAGCAATGTAGGGGTAAGCTCGACGAAGGAATTTCTATGACTGAATATAAGGTGACAGGAGAATAACCCTAAGCAAACAAATGCTGCTATACACACAGATTTACATAAAATAGCTCAGAGATCTCATTTTTCTGGATCCACCTTCCCCGTAAAGCTCATTCCATTGGTGCAGCTCGTTCATATTTGTTGACTCTAACGACACGCTTGCCCCCACCTACGCAAAGGGATATTATATAATATGCATTACTATTCAAACTATTTGGGAGTTTCCCCAAATCTCCATGAAACAATGTTCTGACAATACAAAAGGTATGGCTCACCTGGACCTTAGCCACCAACTTTTCCCGAAAATAAACAAAAGTGTGAACAAAATGACCTCAAAAGGAAACCTGGGATAATGAATGCCATATACCTGCTCATGTGCATATCTAAAGTCCTCCATCTTTAAGGGCCGAATGTCAGTACTGCTATACGATGGAGGTAAAGGTCCGTTTTCAGCCAGCGCCAAGCTTCTCTCCTGAAATATGGATGAATGTCAAAACGTTAATTCAAGTAATGAACAACGAAAATATGTGATATCCATAGTACTAGGGAAACTGCAAAGTATTCGACAAAAATCAGTTAATGCCATCCACTTGTCAAGATTTTAATGGTCAATTTGTATTAAGGTATAGTGTCTATTCGTCAAGTGTTGGAAAATCACGTTCACGCAAACTGAGATAAAACTCCTTACATATTTACCTTGTAAGCCGTAAATCATATTGGAAAAGTAACTTTCAACGCTAATCCAAACAAACCCATAAAATGTAGGATAAACAACAAAAGCCATAAGCCAAGATACTTCTACACGTGAAAAAATACAAGAACATGAAAATGACCTTCTTTTCCTTCTCCAATATCTCTCTTATTGGACAATGAGCTGCTGTGACACACAGATTCTGCAGCCAAGACATAAATGGCGTTCAATTGTTACAGGCAAAAGCTACCTTTTTCCAATGACCAGCAGCCAAAACATCTTTTCAGCCCTTACCTTTAGGTCACTCCCAGAATATCCGTCGGTCATGTTTGATATTGCTTCCAAATCGACATCGGGTGCTACATCTTCTTTTGCTAAAATTACTCTAAGAATTTTTTCTCTGTTTGAAGCATCTGGCAAATTGACCATCAATCTGCATGTTACCCAGAAATATGGAGGGAAAACATTAGAATATATCGCCTATAAAACATTATATAGATGATGATATTAGATAAAACATGCTTACCTTCGTGGAAGCCTCCTAATAACAGCCTCATCAAGGTCAAAGGGTCTATTTGTAGCAGCAAGTACGAGCATGCGCTCATTCTCTTTTGAACGCAAACCATCCCAATTCACCATAAATTCATTCTTCATTTTACGCATAGCCTCATGCTCACTGGGATTTCCACGTGTTCCTAACATACTATCAACCTGGCAGTAAATAATGAGTTAATCATTCAATAACAACAGAAAAAGAGTTAATCAAGGCATGGGAACTAGTCCCATACGAAGAACTCGCATCATACAAGAGACAATATCAGAAAGAATACTTCACTGAAAATTACACAGGAAGCTTTTACACTAACCTCATCAACAAAAATAACACTTGGAGCAATTTTGCTTGCCAGAGAAAACACTGCCTTGACATATTTCTCTGCTTCACCAAACCACTGCAAAGAGTATGCATCATGTCACTAAAGCATGTAACAAGATCATATAACAAAATTAATAGTTATTAAAATGAACACCTTTGAGGTAATGCTGGACATTGAGATGTTGATGAAATTTGCTCCAGCCTCAGTAGCTACAGCCTTTGCAAGCATTGTTTTTCCAACACCAGGGGGCCCAAAAAGCAATATTCCCTTGCAAGGCTATATAGAAAGTAATTGTAGTTAGAAATCAGAAAGCAAGCATATGGCAAACAATGAACAAATTCAAAACAGGTCTCACAGGGGAAAAAAAGGCAAACAGAAGAAGAGATTATCCCACCTTCGTCAACTGTCCTTTGGAAAACAATTCGGGCCTCTGAAGGGGAAGCATGACCAATTCATTTAAGGTGTCCTTCACATTTTCTAAAGCTCCAATATCATCAAATTTGACCCCAATATCACTTGGAGGAATGACATCAGCAAGCAATTTTTTCTCAAACTCATTCTCAGTAACCACATCCTGTAAAAAATTAAAAAGTTTGTTGAAAAATCAGTTCAAAAAATTTAGTAAAGAAATTACTTCGTGTTTCACTCTGCCTCTACTCCTAATCTGATTTTTCTGATTTCATGCTGTTTTATTGGTTTCCTTTTTTGTTTTGTTTCTTGTATAAATTTCGTGTTAGTCTTAAGGGAAGTTTGCTCTCCGATTATTAGTGGTTCTGATGACAACCTCATATCTGCTGAAATTCTAAGGCAGAAGCCAGAGCCTATAAACTCTTCATTCTGCAAGTTTAATAAGATTACAGAGGAGAACAGCTCTATTTTCCTATAAATCCATTACATAACAACTCTGAATTTCAACATCTTTCTCATCCCATATATATTCAAATACAAAATTTTAAAGATGGTGCAAGGATATTGACATTTGTTACCTTAATTAAAATGTTGAGAATGAAAAGTAGAACCTAATGAAGCAACTGCTTACTGAGCAATCAAGAATGGAAAAGGACTAAAACTTGTAAGATCCTAAGAAATAGGATAAAATTACCTTCAGCGATTTCTTTAAGTTCTTGCTTTCTCCTTGGATGCCTTGGAGAATGTTCAGCCCATACTTAATGCTGAACCAACGGGGAAAAGAAAATACGCAGTTAATCAGAACAATTAAAAGGTTGAAAAAATTTATTTTACTCTGTTGCACAACTTTCATAAGACAATATGATAAAATGACAAAAATGGCAATAACGACCTTTCAGTAGACAATATAATCTTCGAGTCTTCGATTGTGTCTTCAGATGAATGCATTAGCTGGTAACTCAATGCCCAGCCAACAATTTTCTCCACACCTAGGGAAAAGAATTGAGGCGCTGTATCAGTAATATTGCAGCACACCTCAAAAGTATGTGTTTAGAGAAAAATACTCAATTTCAAAAACACAGACTTTCAGTTGTGAGGGCTGGATCTTCAATGGAAAGATTTTCAAGATCAGGGCAAATAAATCCAGTCTTGTCAAGAACCTGTGATCATTGAAAATTCTCATGAGTATTTTGATAAACAAGAAGAAAAATAAGTTAAAAATATAACATCCAATAAATCATGTGAAGTAAGACAAACGAAAGAACAAATTGGCATAAATAAACCATGGGCAGATTGCTTGGTCTCTGAAAATCTTTGCTTATTTAACACAGCAATGGCTGGCCCTAGTACAAAAGTAGTGGGAGCCAAAAAAAAAAAAAAAAAATCAAGGCAGGATAGGCATGTTGAGTCTTGTAAAATAAGTAAAAAAGAAAGATTTCTCCGATAATAATATTTAAAAAGACCTGATCCTCCTACAGCGGAAGAAAACAAAAAGAAATCATCATGCCCCAAAACTACCAACCAACTCAGGCAGATAAAACACCATAGTTTCACAAGGCCTCATCGAAGAACAAGTACAATATAATGCAGCAGTGAAAGAAAACATCAAGGGGGAATAAGGTGTACTAAAATGATGAGGTGATATTGCAACACTCACTGTCTGAATGCTGACAATATTTGACTTAGCTTTCATAATTTCAATGTCCTGTTCTAACTGCTGCTTCCAACAAGAGAGCAAAGCCTCTTCCTGCAAAGATTTGAAGGAGAAAATGGATACATAATTTATAGATGGCAACATTATAATTGGACAATATATTTCATCTACCGAGATACCTGAGGTGGCCGTATTGATACTTTGTTGGGAAAAAGGCAGCTAAGTTGCTTCATCACCTTGGGGGTTACCATGCTCCTATCATGCAATCTACTAAAATTATCCTAAACATAGGGAAACTGCTTTGATTATTCATGAAAAGAACTTAAAAGAACCTGATTATATATAATGAATCCATTATTGTAGAAAATTGTTTGGAATTCAACTAGAAAAAAGCCTCAAAGTCCCTTAAAGACATGCAACGTTTTGTAACCCCAAACAAGGAAGTGGCAGGAGTATGTGCAACCTTGAAAACTAGGGAGGGCTGCAGACTGCAGTCCAAATTCTTTTTGTAGCTCATTTACATACCCTTAGAAATTCTTTTTTGGCCTTCCAGCAATTTTCCAGAAAAGAGAGTTCCCCTTCTATTGATGAACAAACTCCAATTTACCACGCTAAAACCTCTCACATGCCCCAAAAAAAAAAAACAATAGAACCAAAGAGCCTCACAATAACTTTTTAACAGACAAAAAATATCCACTATGGTTACTTTGTTGTTTAAAGCAGGAATTTCGAAGCAAAGGCTATGGTTAACATACCGGAAAAACATGATCAAAAAAAGCTGCCTGAGCGCTCCCACATTTTGTGAACAGAAAACTACCAAGCTGGGTCTGGAAGCATGAAGATGCCAACATCAAAATCAGCAGCAATGAATTGAAATCATAAATAACCCATCTGTTTCCGCATTCTGTTCAATTGGGGGAAAAAATCATCTTTTTATTTCCAAAAAAAAAAAACACTTCTAAGAAATTTCGTAATATTTAAGCTTTTAAGAACCAAAATCTTTAGTGTGTGTGTGTAATTTTTTCATTATTTTGAGAAGCTACTATGACTAACTTTTAATTATTTAGAGAAGCACTTTCAAAGTAAAAAATTCCTTTGATATTTTAATAAAATATCTCAACAATAAATCTACCGTTTAATATAATCTGAATGTCACTTTTTTAAGTTTGAACAAATAAGCAGAAAATTCCCAAAGTTTGGAAATAGCTACAGAATACAATCATCAAAGAGCACCTTGTCCTTATGATTGTCCAGCTGAATATGTGAACCAATTACAACTACATTTTGTGGCAACCTTTCAAGTCTGCTTCTCAAGACTTCTGAGTTCTCAATCATAGCCTTCTCTAAATCTTTTAAGAACACCACCAACCCACCACTTTTACTCTCCAAAGAAACAACCTAGGTACAGAAAAGAAAAACATAAAACATGTAGGTCAATTTGACTATTTGCAAGAAAAAGACAATTGCTGAGCAGGTATAGCACTTTGAAAACCTCAAAGATTTGGTTAATAGCAAGTTTGTTAGTCTCATCCGCTCCAGAGTTATCTACTCGTAGTAAATGATTAGCTGCAGCATGCAGTGCAAATACATTTTAACAAAACCACCAAAATTGTAGTGTTCAAAATGCCAACATGTAGACAAAAGAATAGAAATTTAAATTAATTTAACAAAGCACCAGAACAAAAAAAACCACGATTATCTTCACATAAGCCTCCAAGATCATTTCCATCTGGAATTGGTTTGTCAAATCTAACCCCAATTTTTGAAGACTCGTTTTCTTCAAAAGCAAGAAGAACTTTTCCCCGGGAGCCATACCTCGGTCCCCTAACCAAACACAACAAAAGAATCATGATGAAACTTAAAGGCTTCCCACAAGAACAAAGAAAAAACAAAGCTATTACAGAAGAAATTAATAAACATCTCTAACAACTCAACTTGCCTCAAAGGATAATTTTGTAATAATGAGACTGCAGAGGGAATGCTGCCAACAAATTTTACTCGGTCACCTGCAAATTACATAACCATAATCTCATTAGCATTTCATATTGCCACATAGGATAAGAGAATAAAACAATATGTAGAAATTCAGGATCAATGATTTTATAGATTCATTTTATTAAATAGGCCCCATTGCAATTATAGAAATTAAAAGGGGGAATAGACTCCTTTTATGCCAGGAAAATAGACTCCTGTTATAATTAAGAGGCATAGCTCTCAAAAATAAGATAACTAAATCAAAAGGATAAAGTGCAAAAAATTCCCCAAAACTTCCAAGTCATGCGCAAACAAATTTCCTAACCTCTAAAACTTTAAAAAAAAATTCCCTCTAATTTTTCAAAAATTTATGCAAATAACCCCCTATTAGTAATTAGTCCGTTATTTCCATTACAGAAATAGCAATTGAAGAAATATAACGCCTCTAAATTATAAGCAGAAAAATCTCTTGAAATCTAGGTCACGTGTAAATAATAATGCTGTGTTATATTCAACCATTGAAAAAGCAAACAAATTAACACTAAGGGAGTTGTCTGCATAGTTTTAAAAATATAGGAAAATTCATTGTTAAGTGTAAGCATAGGGCCTTCTGATGATGCAGTAAAACAGAAACTTGAGCTAATTAAAAAGCAAATAATCCAAAATGAAAATTAAAAAAAAACTCGGTCGAAATCAATGTTAACTTCCAACAAAATTAGCACAAAAGATGGGTCCTCAATTTGGAGGGAAAACAGCATACCTGTTTTGAGCATATGGTCTTCGGATGACGCACTAGATACCTCCTGCTTCAGCTGAGAAGTTAATGAGGATTCATTAATAAGATCAGCATCAACACTTGAAGTTGGTTTCTTATGCTTTGATGTGGCAACTTGGGCACTCTGCTTTGCAAACACATGCGCTTTTTCAGGCTTCGAACATTGTTTAGTAGAATCAGAAGCCTTTAATGGTGTTCCCTGAGAATTAATTGCACATTATAAACAATTATTAAATATGAATATTGAATGATCCTTGAACAAGAAGCAGGAAAAATTTTCCTGGAAGAAGTAAAACCAGCATAAAATTTTAAGATTTGAATTAGATGGCTACAGAACTTGAAGAGAAGTAACAAGAATAACTGAGTAAACATACACCAGGCAGGGTAAACGAATCCACAATCAGTAGCCTAGCACCAAAATGCTTTGCAAGTGCCTTGGACAAGGATTCCTGATATATTTCCGAACCTAAAATAAAATTTTCGGTATCACTTTTTTTTTGTTCAGTCACAGAAAATGGAAACAAAAAACAAATATGAAAAATTATGGCACTACCTGCAGGACCAGATAACAGTATTCGGGGGCACAGTGAATGAAGGACTGTAGCAAACTTTGCAAAACCATGTCGCTTCAAATGAATGTACATAGAAGCAATCAAAACACTTTTAGTAGGATCACTGTAACAATAAAGACATCTTGTTCAAAATACGACAGAAGTAAAACACAATTCAGGTAGCCCATATAAGTAGGTCAAATAAGAAAATAAATACACAGGAAGCAAATGCTTGCACCTTATATAATACGGGAAGTTTTCAAATGACACGTCAATATCATCAGGACTGAGAATGCTTTGTTGTAAATTGATTTTGAATCCTTCCAGAATGATAGAAACTAAATTTTGAGGATCAACATCTTTGAAGAGTTCTCTCGATCCTCTTTGTTCAAAAATTTGGGAAAACCCATCATTTATGTTATATTCAGGACACAGGTCAGTACGCTTGAGCAACAAAGGCCTTAACTCATGAGTGGCCCCTGTAAACCTCCCAACATCCACTTTCATGCTGTCAAGGTTAATATTTTCATCCGTGGTGGCATAGGATGCAAGAATTGTTTTCTCAGCAGAAACTTCAGCTGGATTGCCATTATTGGCTGTATCCTTCATGTCAGTAGTATCATCCCCATGGCCAGAAGGCTCTGATGAAACCTCAGCATTCTGTTGGGCATTCTTGCTAGTTTTAGAATAAGGTGGCAGGATACATAAATTTTATCAAGATTACCAACATCAACAACAACAAAGGTTCCTCTATAAACTGAGCTTCCAAAATACTTACAGCACAAGGTATCCCAGCAGTAGTGACATCATTATTGGTGAGCTGCTGAAAAATCTAATTTAAGCTAAGGAATCAAGAAATCCATAGAAGAATTTTAAGTAACACTAGTCCATGATGTATTGACACAGGAAACACAACTATTAGTTTTCCACATGAATACAAGGATGTACACATGCAAAAGAGGAGAAAGTGAGAGGCAAACAAGAACTAAGATTACATTTACTAGCAGGGAGAGGAAGATGTTGAAAGGGAGATGAAAAGGGAAAGTTGAATTTCGCATGCTCACCGGGTCTCAATCAGTCCTCTTCAGAATCTCACTCCTGCGTTCAAAGGAGATGGCTCTCATCAAAAAGTAGAGGAAAGCGGGATCATCCATGAAAAGGATATTTTTGTGACAAAAGATCCCCTTAACGCTTAATACATCCAAATTTACCCCTTGCCCCAATTAATCAACACAATTGGATCCCTCTCACAATCACAAAACTATCAAGAGCTAGCATCCTCAACCTTTGACCAAGAGCACCCATTGAGCAAAGGGATTCCTTGTAATTCACAGTAAATTTCAAGCCATTGGAGCTCCTTGCAACATCACCAACCATGAGTGGGATAGAGCCACAGATTCTCACAATTGAGGGTGATAGACCAGCAATGTTGACAGCAAGCAGAACACAAGAGCATCACCTTTGACAGCCCATCATCTCCTCTATTTGTTTAACCACGACAGCACCTCCCTTTCACTTCCAGTGGCTTCTCCGCTCATGGTGGCAAAACGCATACTCTTCTACCTCTTCATCTTTCCAATCTTCCTATATTCTAGATTCGCACCTTCTTGAAAACGGCCCTTCAATGATTGATCCCCAATTGAAGATGGGGTTTAAGATGTGTTCTTTGTATCATTCTTTGCATTGTTACGGATCTGCAATTGCAAATGCTGCACTTTTTATTCTTTGTATCCTAGCTCTGATATTGACTAATGAATAAATTGGGTAATACAATTGAAGGAATAGAATTGATATTCTGGAATTTGTGCACTGTTTTTCTTGGTGTTGTATTTTTTGGGTTTTTGAATTTTGTAGAGTCTTCTTGTTCCATTCTTCTGCATTTTGGTTCACACTCTTCAATGTTCTGAGGATGTCGTGTACGAGTATTTGTGTCTTTTAGGCCTTTTTTTCATCCTTTCCCTTTCCAATTGTGCATAGCAAATGGACCAAGTAACATGACTCCTTCTCCCCTACCAACATGCCAAGCATGTTTTGGATCCAATTCCCCATTCCCTTTACCTCTCCTTGTACCTTTCTCGCTTCCATTTTATAGCAAACACGGCCAAATTTCATCCCAAAGCAGCAACCAAAACGTATGTAAAAGGATACATAAGCATTCTTGTCAGAACTGAAGACCACCTCATCACCTGCATTCAATATCAGACAGTAATTTTTTTTGAAATTCCTGCCATTAACTTGGACAGCACCTTTATCCCCTGTGATTTCCAGTAATGGAACAGATGAATCTCCAAGCTATACAAGTTCAAAAATTCATGGTGGTCAGTGCTCTATAAAACGTTATACATTTTGATTAACAATTTTCTTTCATTAAGAAATTCAGGACGCACCCATCATCTGCAACAGGTGAAAAGAAATTCATTGATCTCAAACTTTACATACTTACATGTATGTCTGTGTGGGTGGGTCGAAGTGCGTGCGTGTGCGCGCAATTAATATTCAACAATCATGCATGTGTGAGCAAGTGTAATTTTCCCAAAGAAAAAAGACTTCTTTATCACACCTAAGATGTGCAGCCAATGGAACCTTTACTCAGCTAAATCCCGTAAATTTCCAAGATAAAGGTAGAACCGTGGAAGTTTTACCTTGATGAGCTTCAACTTGCACAAAACATTGCTAACAGCAGGATCATTAAGCCATAAATTGCATTGACGACCATGACCAACAGTGAATTGAGAACTGCACAAGGAAAGATGTTGATTCTGGAGAAGCATGAGAAATAAAGACACATTAATTTCAAATCTTTGTTAATTTATGGCCAGAAATGAAGGACCAGGACACGCTAGCACTGATAACAAGAAACAGATGGAGAACATCGAAATACTCTACGAAGTGTGAATATACACCTGAGAACACTGAGAGATAAGCCTTCCCCATGCAGCCTTCGGGCTCGTTTTAGTTGATTCCACTGAGCGTTTCTTGGACCGGCCATCGGCTGCCGATCCAACCACCTTTGATTTCTCTCCATCCACCGCAGTTTCACCTAAGCGCGCCATGATTTTATAATAATAAACAACGCGAGAAGCAGTCGCATGCATACAAGCACGAGCTCCCAATACAAATCAATACAGTGCACAAAGACAAAAGAAGGCCATTTCGCACCTAGAGGCTGCGGCGATGATAAAACCTCGCCTTCGATGACGGCCATGGCGGGAGATTGCTCAGATAGCGTCGCATCACAAACTTCCATACCTTTCGAAGCATCCGTATCAGGAGGATTAGACGGACTTAGCTCCGTCTCTCGGGATTCATTTTCAGGTTCGTTGACAGGACCAATGATTTCCGCTGACGGCAGACTTCTTGACAAAGAATCCTTGGCCACCTAGGTTTTGGAGAGCAAAAAGATCAATTCCAGCGGGAAGAAACAGTCACGAATTTTCACGGAAACTCCATAATCAGATAAGAACAAAGAAAATCACTTCGAAGCAAATTAGAGGGGAGCACAAGAAGCAATAAAGATAATACCTTGGGTCGTTTGGCGCTGGAAGAAGAGGATGAAGAGGAAGAGCGCTTGGAAGTGGACGAGCCCCCTCTGGTTTCGACCATGACTTCGGCTTCGCTGTAGTTGGGCCAGGGTACCTCTTCACCCCTAATCCAGCAAGAATCAAAGAGGAGCGGAGAAAGTGGCTGTGACCCAAGACGAATGATTGCGGGAAATCCCGTTATCAAGGTCTATGTGTTTGTTGATTTCTTGTGTTTCAAAACTAATCCAATTGTAAACTAATGTTATGTACAAAAAATTCTGGTGTAAGACGACGGAAGAAACAGAATAAGGGAGGTTGTGATGACGTGACCAGTGAAGCCGTGAGGCGGGGTATCGGGAATGAGAAAAGGTGGTCGAGGTCGGGGCTGGTAGTGAGCCGGAGAGGCTTTGGGGTGAAATTTATGTGACGTGGGATAGTGAGAATCGAGGCGATAGTGTGAGTAGCGAAACAAGTTTGAAGTGGAGGGCCTTTGGTCAGATGGGAAGGAGCTCTTTGGGGTGGGCCCGGAGTCAGTTGTATGAACTCAACTGCTTTCACGGTTTCTTGTTGGGCAAGGAAAAATTGTAGGTACTCGCTTTTACATTTTCTGTAACCCATGTAGGAAAAATGAGTTTTACCCTACAAAATAAAAAGTTTGAGAGAAAATAGAGTGTATGTTCTATGACATTTTCTCTTCACATATAGAAAGAGAAAATGGAGCGAAAACTATTTTCTTTTGTCTACTCACATATTCTTTATTACTTTTACATTTTAAATTATTAAATTTAATATCTAACTTTTTTAAAATTTTGATTATAATTTTTTTAAAAGCATAATTTTTAAAATATATTATAATATCTAATTTATTTTTTAATTGTTTATTAAAACCCTTTAACCTTAAAAAATATAATATATTTTTATCTAAATTATTTTTTTAAAATATAATAACATGAAAACATATCTTTAATAAATAATTTGATTTTAAATTATTTAATGATATTAATGTTAATATAATTTTTTCATTATCATATTTAATTTGCTATTATACTTGATATATTTTAAAAATACTTTATTTATTCAACTATTTACTAAAAGATTTTCATTTAAGGATATTTTAGTCATTTAATTATTTATCAATTTCATTTCCTTCCTGTTTTCTCTCATTCATCTAAGTAGGAAAGGTGATAATATTTTCTTTCCACTTTTCTCTTATCTTCATTTTCCCTTATTCCTTTTTGTTTCCTCTCAATTTTTCTTCTTATCCAAGTGGAGCCTAAAGCTGTCTCGCTCTAGCGTTGATGGTTACAATGGCTCATTTACCCTAAAAACCATGATTTCTTATTTCGAAGCTACAAATTTGATTATTTTTTTGGTAAATTGATTAATGAAAATGGGTTAAGATGTATATTTGATAATTAAGTGTTACTGAAAGAGTATATTGGATAAAAATGTTTTGAAGGGTGCAAAATCATCGATAAACTTTTTTAAATGGTGCTTATGTGTAATGTCCATTACTGGGGCCTACAAAGAAAAAGAAAAAATTAAACATAAAATATAAAATCTCCAAAACACCCTTAGGGCCCGTTTGGTTGAGAGAATTTTGGGCCTGGAATTGGAAAATAAGAAAAAGTCCAAAGCCAAAACGCTTTTGGTGCTAGAATTTCATTCAACGTTGATTCCGGCAGAAGGCAAAAATTCCTTTAAAGGTGGGATGTGCTTCCCACCCAAAATGGTGTCATCCAATATTCCAACGGATGATGGAAATGGACAAAGACATTTATTCCCCTCAATTTAAGATTCATGCGGTGTTCAAGTCTTACTCTGCATTAGATTATTAAGGTTGAAATCAAAAGTTTTTTGGCTTGAAAATTTGTTTGTGAGGAGGGATAAGTTTATCTAAAGTCAATGAAATCAAAATTTTTGTGCACATGAAATGTGGTGACGAGGATGAACTCTTGTGGGGGTTCAAGTAACATTGCCGCTTGCAATGTTAAATTTGTGTTTCATTTCTCTTTCTCTCCCTCTTCTTCCTTTGTGTGGCTCCACTAAGGACCATTGAGGTTCTTTTCCTTATTGTTTAACAATGTATTTAAATTCGCTTGTGACCATTGATGTTTCTAGTTTGAGGCATGTGCAAGGAATATGTGACCCATCTTGCAAAGATAATGGAGGAAATGCATGGAAATTTGTGTTGTGGGTGCAACTTCTAATTGCTCTGTTTCAGCATTTGTAAAACAAAGCAAAATAGAGTTCTTACACTGAGATGTGCTGGTATGTGTTTAATTGCTCGGCAAATACAAATTTCGATTTGGTACTATGGAAGCAGAACCAGAGTTTTAAATGGAATCACACTCTCAAAATGGAGTTTGAAGCATAAACGGTAAATAATTATATCATTGTAGCTAATCTCTCAAAAATGTGTGAAGATAAACCTTTTATTCCTTCAATAATAAAAAACTAGGAAGTTTAGCAAAATAAAGGTACATTCTCAAATTCGAATTTGTTCTGCAAATATGATTTTGACGCAAGCAAATTTGAATTTAATACATCAAATTCAAATTTACTTGCTTATTTTCACAAGTAAATTCGATTTTGATGAATTTGATTTTGATACAAGTAAATTCCAATTTAACGCATTAGATTTGAATTTAGTATTCAAATTTTAATTTGATATTGTGAAAGAAAATATCATATTTAAATTTGGAATATAAATTTCAATTTGGTACTGTAGTAAAAAAATCTAAATTTAAATTTCTTCTTAATACATGTAAGAGAGGGTATCATGAGATGTTCGGTCTTGCCATTATATAGATTTTTCTACAAGCACACTTGTGCATTCCAATTTAATGCAATAGTATCATTGATTTACCAAAGTACGTGGAAAAGAGATCTTTGGGATGACTTGTTGCAGTTATTTATTTTATTATTGTTAATTATCGTTGCTATATAAAGATATAAGTTTCAAAATATAATAGATTTGATTCAATATCTTAATAAAATAAAATATTCATTTTATTATTTATATTATTTATTTTTTGACAAAAAAAATTATTTTTTTTATTTTTTATTTTTATTTAATTTTTAATCATTTTATATCTACAGTAATTTGTCTTATGTTTTATTTACGTTGAGTTTTTTTTTTGTTTTCTATAATATTTATTAATATATTATTTTAATATACTAATATTATTTTATTTATTTAATCATATTTTTCATTTTTTATATTAATTTATTCACTACTTTAACTATTTGATCGACAAATACTCATTAAGGGCAATATGATCATTTGCATATAATTCCTACTTATCTTACCATTATTTTCAACTAACTAAATATAAAATTTTTCATCAAATCATTTTCAATTTCAATATGTACTAAACATGTCACCACTTAAAAATTTTCAATTCAATTATTTTCATTTCCATTTCGTTGCAATGGATTCCTTGAACTAAACAGGCCCTTAGGCTACTGCCTTCTTTTACCCTCGTCGGCTCTCCCCTTTGCCTTTTATCCCTCCCCCCGCCACCGCCGTGGTTCCTTTGCGGCCCCAAAAACAAGAAATTGTTACTGATCTTCATCTTCAGAATCAGCCTATGAGCTTCATTAATGCTCCACCTTCCACTTTCCCTACCTTGGCAATCTCCCAGAAGGCAAAATCTCCGTTGGAAGTCAAGAAGCTATCACCACTCCCCTCATACCCATTTTCTTTGCTCGTTTGGGTTGCGGATGAGGAGGGTTTCGACACTTCTTGATTTTTAGATTGATCTTTTCATGTTTCCATTACTCTGTAGATTAGTCAAGAGACTGAGCATATTCTTCTTTTTCTCCTTCATGTTCCTACCTTAGAATCCCCCTCTTGTTTCCTTTTTCAGGTAGCCTAGGGGTATTTTGAAGATTTTATAGTTTATGTTTAATTTTTTTTCTTTTTCATTGTGGGCCCAAGTAACTGACATTTGCATGAGTTAACCATTTTGTTACTTTTACACCATTTCAAAAAGTTTATTCATTTTTTTACTCCCTTCAAAACATTTTCGTGCAATCTTTTCTTTCAATAATACTTTATTGTCGAATATACATCTTAACCCATGAAAATAAAAATCCAAGCCTAACCATTTCTTGAATATGTTCTATTAAAAATACTTTAATTATGTTTCTATTCATTGCTTGTTTAGTACATTGTAATTGATTTTGATGGAAATATATAAGAATATAGAAATGGAGATGGACATGAGGTTTAAAAGTCTATTTGGTGTGTTATGAAAAAGAGACCTAATTTTTATGTAGAAAGAGCGACATGCCCTTCTAAATTAAAAAAATAAAAAAATCTTCCCACAAAGCGATAAATCCATCTGTAGCTCTATTCCTTGATTCATTCTCTGAAATTCAAACAACTTCTCTCTTCAACACATGGGTATGTTTGGATTAGTGGTAGAAGCTACTTTTTTAATATGGTTACAGTCTATGAAGTAAGTATGTTAAAGGAGTTTTATCTTGATTTGTGTGAACGTACTTTCATAACGCTATGACAAATAAAGCTACGGTCATCTCGCCCTCACCTTTACTAACCAAAAACCTAGGAAGAAAGATAGTGCACAAGTGATGGAAGAAGCAAAGCAAGACCAAATGGAGGAAGGGTTCGTGGGCATGGAGGAAAAGGAGATTGATGGTCTAGCACAACGATGGGTCGTCATCAATTGGAGATCTACCCCTTTTAGCCACTGTTCTACCACCGCCTTTGATTTATGAGACTGCATTGGCCATGAAATCTATTAAAGCAATGGGCCTTCGACTTAAAACTATGAAGAACCCATATCCAAATCATGCTTGGTCGTGCTTACTAGTTGCCGGAGAATAGTGAGGAAGACAAAGAGGTTGTTGGGTTGTGCTCATCGATAGTGGTTGCTAGCAATAGCCATGGTTGTTCTCATAGGGGTTGCGCTCTATTCCCTGGGGTTGTAGGTGAAGATGAACAAGGATGAAGGAAAAGTTAGAACTCCATGAAGCCTTTTAAATTTTATGGGTCGCCAAATGGAAATCAATCCCAGCCTTTTTGATTGAATTGGCTTTCACATGAAGTCCAATTCTATGGCCTTTTTTTTGTATCAAACAAACCATGTTAAGGAAATGAATTCCATTTCCATATCCACTTGCGCCAATTCTAGTGTACCAAACGGGATGTTTGTATGGATATTATCATCTTATTTTGGACTAAAAATTGTAGTTTAAATATATAAAATATTACTAGATCGTTCTTATCGTTATACACAATTCACATTCACTCTCGAATCTCGATAGTTTTGTTGTCACTAAAATATCCATAGCCATCACTATGATCCAACTGCTATGCCCTTTTTTCTAGCAACAAAAAACCGCACACCATACAAGAATGATTTTGATGGAGGTGTCAGGATAAAATTAACCGACTCAGCATCACGTAAAGAAGAAAATACCAAACGAGAATTGTATCAACCAAACTCTAATTCAAATGATTGCATATGAGTTCCTAGTTGTTTTATGAAGTATTTTGAAGAAAATTAATGTATGTTATGAAATTAATAAAAACATGACAGAAAAACTAATAATGAAGTGAAGTCAATAAACAAATTTAATATCTTATTTGAAGTTTTTTTTTGGTATAGGAAAATTTTATGTGAGTTGGGTCCCAGGGGCTTATCTGGATCAGGGTATGCCTCTCGCTAAGAGGACGCTTATAGAGGTACTTACAGATTGCCTACCAACAAAGTTCTCATATCAACAGTAGAATTTGAACTAACGATCTTGTGGGCTTTGAACTAATTTCTTACCATTCCAACCTTTGTTGGCAACTCCTATTTAAAGTTATCATGTTTTGAATACATGAATTTACACGCTCATTCACCTTGGAGTATGATGGAGTCTTTAATATTGGTGTTTTTAATAGTAACTTTTGTTTACAGACATCTAATTTAAAAATATAGCTTAAAAACAATAGTGTGTAATAAATATTATTATCTACTCCTTATTATAATAAGATTTAATAGGGCTATATGACAATGAGCTTGGAAAAAGTATTTCTAAAAAAAATCAATAAAATGGTGATTCGATTAGCTTCTGATAAAAAAAAGTATAATTAAACAGCTTGACATGGTAAAACACTATCTGCATCAGCTTTGATGTCTATTGTTTTGTGTTGCATAAGAATAAAAGAAAGGGGCTTTCAATTCATGTGTTCCCCTGGTGTGTGAGCCTTCAAACTAGCTATAAGACAACCCAAATCATCCTTACCATAGCTAGATCAAACAAGCTAGGATGAACCAATAAAATAGTAAATATGTTCCTTCGAGGGAAATAACTATCACCCAACGAGCCTATCAAGCAGCGTAGAACTATTTCATTGGAATTGAAATAATTAATGTTAAAAGAGAGTTTGCAGGCTCCCTATTTAGAAAGAAAGGTTAGAAGAAGCCCTTCATAGCAGGTTTAGCAAAGAAACCCGGTTCGTACTTTGTAATAAACTACCAAATTTGCATTGTTGATAGCCCATTACTATACCGGCAAGGAGGTTCCTTCACCATTGGCCGACACGCTTGGGCTCTCCCTAAAGATTTTATCAATTCGATATTTCAGAATCAGCTGCAGGTACGTTGTAACCACACAATTTCTTGATGCCATATAGGAAACAACCCGATTATACTTGTCCAACCAGTACATTGCCGTAGGAATGACAAGTTCAGTCACTTATGACAGCAGTGAAAGTCGATAGCATGGTGCTCAACCACCGACTCATACTTCGAATAAAGCTCCTTAATTGCTAGCTCATACTTGGTGTAGACATTCTTTGTTATGCTTTTTGTGGCATCCAGCACTCCATCGTGTTGAATTTTTTATATGACAGCTCAAGCCACGTCTTCCGCTCCACAGTAATAGCATGGCCCAATGCATGCTTCAATAACAAGGGCACATGGCGTTCCACCTCAGTTACGTACTTGTCTACCTACATACAGATTGTATCAACCATAAATTCTCTATATCCATGAAATAAGGATCTAGGATAAATGGAACATTGCTAACCTAATGATGAGCAAAGATGAGGGTAATGTGAAACTTTAGGCCTAGAGTTCAAAAGTGGCATATTGGACCTTATATGTTTTCCTAAAAAAGTACCATTTTCCATATGAGTTGCTCGAGACTTGGTGTCGAAGTCCTTCAGCTTGCATGATGGATGACAACACCTGATTCGGAAGTAGAGAAACCATGGTTGTCCATTCGGCTCCTCGATCGTCTCCTTTGCCGAGATCAGATGCCTTTTAATCGGTAGGCTTACTGAAAATCCAAAGGTACCCTTTTGACGTTTCTCTGGTCTTTATGCAGTTGGCTAAATGACTGGGGGCTGTGCAATCAATAAGAAGCCATTTCACCAATATAATGGAAGATCGTGTTGGCAAAATCATTCGAGGCGTTTTTGAGGATATTGTCTATAAGAGTTATTTCGCAACCCTTTAGAGAAATTAGGAAGTGGTACTTATCAGGATTAAACAAACCCTTCTTGCAAGGATACAGGGTGACAGAACTAGCGAAAGATAATAAAACCCAGCAAAATACAAACGGATTTCTGGTTTACAGAATTCCCTTATTTTTCTTATGTCTCTTATTTTCTGAATGTGTCTAAAAACGGAGTGATGGAGGAGTTATTTATAAACATAGAATGAATGTTTAAAGAGGTATTTCTTGAAGTAATATAATTCTTCAATTAGTAAGTTATAACCATACTTTTAGAGTCATTGAACCACATATACTAATTCATGAACCAACATAATTAAATTCCTTGATTCATAAGGATATGACTTTCCAAAATATATCTCTCTATTATAAAATATTTCAATAATATTTGGAAAGATGCTTTCTTTATTACAACTATGTATATTAAATTTCCAACGGATGCCCACATGAGACAATCTTTTTTTTGATACAAGGGCAAAGCAAAAAAAATAAAACACTTAAACTACATATGCAGAATAACTAAAAGGAAATTCCTCCAGTGGAGAAAAGTGGAGCCCTTGCAGAAGAGATAGAGCTTTCTTTACTAGCAAATCCGCAACTTGGTTTGACTGTCTTGAGCAGTCAACAATATCAATTCTCCAGTCCCATTGCACCAGGTTATGGCCTGTCGTGATAAGCTCGTAGTAAGGGTGCATCTCATTCTCTCCCCCTTTGATTAATCTTATGGCTTCCATACAATCACTTTTCACCATTACCTTCCTAAAACCTCCATCCCATGCATGTCTCATCCCCAAAATACATGCCCACAGCTCAGTGTATAAGGAGTCCCCCATCCCCATATGAAGCATAAATGCCTCTCGAAGAACCCCTTGATCATCATTTATAATTCCTCCATAGCTTGCCTTCCCCGAGGTATAGCATGCCACTCCATCTACATGAACTACAACCCACCCATCTGGTTCCACTGGGTGTCCTGACTGTTCTGCTACCCCAAAGCCGTGAATACCAGAATTCTTAGGCTGTGTTTGGTTGGAGGGGAGGGGAAGGAAGGGAAGGGAAAATGATCCCCTCCCCTCATTTGGTTCAAAATTTTGGAGGGGAGGGAAGCTTAAATTTACCCTCCCCTCCCCTTCTAAACCCCATTTTGGCTCCCCTCCAAATTGGGGTTTTTTAGAGGGGAGCCAAATTTTTTGACAAGTTTACCCTTTCAATTTTTCTCCTATTCCATTAATGCCCTTGAAGAAAAATATTATTATAATTTAAAATATACTTTAATAAAATAAAAAAAAAATATTATAATAAAAATATATTATTATAAATTAACTAAAAATATTAATTATATAATTTTAATTAAAATTTAATTATAAAAACAAAATATAAATTATAAAATATATTTTTATAAAACTAATTTATAAAAAATACGTTATTATAAATTAAAATATATTTTAACAAAATAAATAATAGATAAAATATATTATTCTTAAATTAATAAAAAAATAAAAATCATAAAATTATAATTAAAACATAT
>QFDD01114688.1:0-28173 GCA_006871305.1 Vachellia collinsii
TCCAAATCACATACCCATAGTATGATGCATGCCCTTGACCGCGTCAAAATTCTTATATGTATAACCAACAAAGCTAAGATCTTGAGGAGTCAATAGCATCTGCATACAAAGTAAAAAAAAAAAAAAGAAAAACCATATACACAGGTTAAAAAAGGTATTTTACAAATACCACACGACTAATGATGATACATTCTACTGCAGCTGAAACTTTCTGTTTCAAAATGAATGAAACAGAAGTAAATAAATGAGGCAAGTGACTAGATCTTTTGCCTGACAGGTTTAATTATTTTTCAAGTCAATGGAGTAGATACCTTTCTGATGGGACCAGATCCAGTTCTTGTTGGTTTTGGTTGTTCAACCTATCAACACAATTACAACCACGTTATAAGAAGTTAATCACAACTGGTAAGAGAAGCAGATATGGAAATTAATTCATCTACAACATACATGGCCTCCAGAAGAAGGCACATTTACTAACAATCACTTCATCACCACAATTTTTTTTAAAGAAATCCATTCTATAAGAGAATGGTTCAACTAAAGTAGATTGGAAATGAACAAACAGACTCACATATATGCATACAAGTTGAAGAAGTTCAGACATTGTTCTATCTGCAATTTGTATTGGCTCAATGAAAAGAGCAATATATAACATCACAGAACAAAGTAATTATGCTCTTCTCTTTGATATTCAACAAAAAATATTTATCACAAGTTACTGAAGTTGTGATATGTTGCATCTGAAGGAATGGGGTAAACACAAATCGTTGATTGTTCCCAAATCAGTGATTGTTCATGGTGGACAATCTGGAGGGACCAAGGAACAGAGTAAAAGAGATCATGGATATAAATCCTACTGGGCATGGCAGTCGGAAAGAACTCATCAAATCTAACCTCATTAAACTTCATAAAATTCTGTGTGTCAAGCTCTCCATAGACTTGTGGTTTGAATGCTGCTTCCATTTCATAGAGCTTATCCCATACAACATCTTTGAACCAAGGATGTGCCTGGACAATTAAGTGCCAATAATGTTAAGACCGGGAAAAAAATGATGTAATTGTAAGTTCTTTAGTTAAAGAAACACATTTTACACACTTTAATTTCCTCCGCCCCTCTAGTGCCAAGCCTATGGTCAGCATCACAAAGCAACCTACAAATTAGATTCATTGCCTCAGGTGTCAACCTTGCCTCCTCTGGAAATTTTAAATGATGTTTCCAATGTACAATCTGCAGGCAATAATCACCAAGGCCACAGAAAGGAACGTAATTTCAACCCTGACTTAGAAGCCCCAAATCCAAACAAAATAGAAAAGGAAAATAATTGATAAATTCTAACATGTACTCAAATTCTCAAAAAATTTAGAAAGAAGATAATCTATATAGACAGCAAATGAGACAAACAAGTAAGCCACAGGGCTGAGTAACCACATAATCGACATCAAAAGTGTATTATGAAAAATGGTTCAAATAAGTCATTCAAGCCCAAATATGAAGCAAGAGTAATCTAAAGAAATCACTCTTAGAACTACTTCTCAGTGTTCGGTTCGGTATTTCATTTATGATGAGTCAATAATCAAAATTTACGATTGTAGAGCTTTCCCTGAGTTCAATTGTGTAAAATATTTCTAGTTAACGCAATATTTTCTGGATATAAATAAAAAGAATCAGAAACCAGACATGCAAAAAGCAGTAAAATTTATGGGGGTGATTAAAGTTTAAAAAATTAACAAATATGGTATTTATTCACCTATGTTCTTGAAAACATTAATCTAGAAAAAACTAGCATATCAAAATTGCCATCATGATCATGTCCAACTTTTTTCCCTTAAGGACTTATTACTAGTCAAATTGTTTTCCAAATAGCTGCTGTCTAGCCCTAGTGAAAATTTATAATACAAGAGACTGGACTTGATTCCCAATCGTCATATCTTATTATTTAGGGGCTTGGGAAGTAGTGACTACACAAAAACATTTTGAGTTATTCTAACGAAGAGGGTAAAGAGATTAAAACCTTTCTACACGTAGTTACAGGGTCGTCAGAGTAAAACGGGGGATAACCAACAAGCATCTCATACATGATAGCACCAAGAGACCACCTGCAACCAGGCAGAATTGATATTAGCAACAAGCCTAAGCTTACTGTTCCACTTCAAGAAAGTAAACATTGTTTTAAGCAAAAGTTGCGTTTTCCCAGTAAGAGCAGCTGAACTGATGAATGATCTCCACCAATAACTTGTCAAACACAGGAGTTTTGTAAAAGCCTTCAATTGCACTCTTTTTTCTTTCACATTTTTCCATATCAGTCAAATGCCCTTTGATGATTTCATTTCAATTTAACTAATTTTTTAAATTTCATGACATCTAGTTCATAAAGATCAACTATGAAAAATATCAAATCTAAATAATTATCTGTTGAAATGCTAATATTTGACCACTTAACTTGCCAAGGCTCGCTTCAAGATCACTTGATGTTAATCCAGTCAAATGATCACAGCAGGACACAATGATTTCTGTTCTTCATCAAATATATAAGATACCAAAAATAATTAAGTTCTTGAATTTGCCTTAGACAATTTATTTTATGAGGTAGGATATATTTACCCCCTTTGACAAATTTAATCTTGGGTGAACACTTAGCAAAGAGGGTATATAGTATTTCGCACATAACATTCAAAAACAAGATATTCTATTGCCTTTATAAGAATAAGCATAATTCACTAGCCACGTTATACTTAAAAGTCTACTTGCAATCATTTGGAACCCCGGAACTCTATGAATCTAAGCCAGATATGTTAAATAAAAAATCACTGCAAATTCATTATCTTTTTTTTCATGGGTGAAAACTGCAAATTTATTATCTACTTTCGCTTCAAAATGCACTAATTTAAATACCAGATGAAGATCAAACAAAAGAAACTAGAAAGAGAATATCAACGGACCAGTCACACTCCACACCATAGCCCTTTTTAAGCAACACTTCAGGAGCAATATAGTCTGGAGTTCCAACTGTGGAAAATGCCTGTCATGAAATGAATAAACAGGTTGGAGGAGGATATGAATGCAGGAATCTAAGGATTATATCAGTTAAAAATGATAAATTCCAATTCAAAACTGAAATTTCATGTGTTAATGCTACATTTGAGGCCTTAAATACTTATTTATGAGATATATATTACGTATCATTAATGGAGCATCTCCTAATAGCTTAACCTTGTGGGAAAATGCTCCAACAGGTATTAGAGATTTCATGATTGAGTAATCAATAGTTTGATGCTTGTTTCTTCAATTTTCATAAATTTTTTTTTTTGTTTCTTTTTTTATCCAAAAGTTTAGGTGAATGGATAGGAAACTCTTTAGAGTCAAACTCAGCTCAAAAAATATTTACAAATAGACATTTTATTGGCCACTGTTGCAAACGGGATTTAAACACATGCCTTATAGGGTACGAGCCAAGTTCTTATCAACTTGGCCAACCTTTTTTAACCATAAACTAAATTTCACTACAACGCATGGAAGAAAACTAAACATTATGAAGCTTTAATTCATTTTCTGATCCGTCAATCCCCGTGGATAAATTATTTTCTGGATTGTTTAAGAAAGACAACTGTGCGGCAAGCATGACGATGTGTAAGATGGTTATAGATATTCTTTAATTTTTGTGAAAAAATAAATTGCATGTTGCTGTTAGGCATTCTTAAGAGGAAATGAAATGAAATCCAATTAGACAAGCAACAAGATGTTATTTCTGGATGTAGGCATAAAGCAGTTACCAACTTCCTCCTGTTTATTTGCCAATGCTGAAGTTGTTCAAGTGGACTCTTCCAGCGCCTTCCACATCTAGAATTTGGTAAAGATCCATCAATGTCCATGGTATCACTCAAGTTCTCATCATCCAAGACTTCACCTTCATTTATTGATGACAAGTGTGTGCAATCAAGTGGCTTGCAAAGACCGAAATCAGACAGTTTCATATGACCATTTTTGTCCAGCAGAAGGTTGTCAGGTTTTATATCACTGCAGAAAAAGGGAAAAAGGGAGAAATTTATAGTGGTAAAATTGGGTTCCAAGAGAAAGCCCATGCTAACAACATAATGATCCTGGCATAATTACCAACCGATGAATGTAATGGTGTTTATGAATAGATTCTATGGCCAAAACGCTTTGAGCGATGTAAAATCTAGCCACACTTTCAGTCAAAGTTTCTTCCCTAATCAGCAAAGTCATTAAATCACCACCCGGTAGGTATTCCATTATCAGATATAAGTAATCAGCATCCTGAAAGGAGTAATAGAGTTTCACAATGCAATGACTCGCAACTTCTGCTAATAAGTTCCGCTCAGCTCTAACATGTTCAACCTGTATTGCAAATGCAGCCAGCAAGATTACAAGAAACGAACAATTTGCAGCATGTGATGAAACTTAAATATAACAGCTGAAAGAACTCTCATTCTATGAGTGACATAATTTAATAATGGAAAGAACAGGACTTTGCACAACTTCGTCATGATGAGAACTCACCTGCCCCCTGCTGAGCATTTCAGACTTTTTCAACTTTTTCATGGCATAAATATTGCCTGATTTCTTCTCGCAACAAAGTCTTACCTGCTCAATCATTTTTTAAAAGCATGCAATCAATCTCACGGTAAACAGTCATGGAACAAAAGTTAATGGCTAGTCAAAACCACTGCAGGATCTGAGCCCTGAGGATCACACGTGACCAGCAGCATGTTTAACCAACATAAACTCCGAAGCAATTACAACTTAGAAGAAAAGGGAAAGAGATAGATTAGGAATGGTAGTAAATATGGTAATGGGATCACACAGGATTAAGGAACTACAAGAAAAGGTGTTTTACTGGTTCAAGAACAATCAGCAGTCAAACTAGACCAAGATTCTTTAGGTGTAATTATAACCAGAAACCTGTAAGAGTTCTACTGTCAATAGTCTGTTTATATTAGTTAAATGCTTCCCATGCAGCTTGACCATCATGGGGCCAGACACCTATGCACATCTTCGACAGTGGTGGTGGCGGTGATGGCCATCAAATGAAAGGCAACCTACAAATACCTAGCATTATGCCTATGCTTTTGCCAAAAGAATATCCTCGGCATCATATTTTTCACAGATTATTAGCATATGATTTTTTGTTTTTGAAGAAGAATTTTCTCTTAATAGTGAAATTGCGCTGCAATATCAAAATTCACTTATCTTTGAGAATGTAGGGGAGAAAATCAAGGGAGAATTGGGGATAAGTCTCCCATTGAAAAATTAATTATAGAATGAGACATTCCACACATATATATCTAAACTTCGACAACATGTAATTGAACTTCCACGTTATGTGCAACTGAGCTTCCACGTATGTAATGAGCAGGTCTCATTCTCTAATTAATTCCCCAATGGGAGATTTTTCCTCAATTCTCCCAAAAATCAAAGCACAAACAGGGGAAAACAACCAATGGCAACCATGTGCATAGTTGCCATGCACCAAAAACGTTCTAGTAGGTATCCATCCGGAATTTCTGATTTAGATTCATGGAAGTTAGTGAAACTCTGAATGCAGATATTTTTCTTGATTTTTCGTACAGTATTTTCTTTATTTCCTTTTTACCCTATTGAAATCTGAGTTCATATCAGAAAATTTTATGTATAAAGGGATAAAAATAATCAAGAAGTTTTTGTGAATAGGTATTGGATAAACTGAAGTTATCAAAAAACCATTTTAGACCTGGAAGTTTTAAAATGAGGTATTTTTGCCCCTACTATTAAAAATGTTAATGTTAACCGTTAAAGTTAACTAACTTATCCATTAAAAGTGTATTTGTCAAAAGTTAACATTTTTAACATGTAGAAGCGAAAATGTCTCATTTTAAAATTTCTGAGTCAAAAATAGCCTCTCGATAACTTTTATGTGCCTGGTGTCCATTCCCAAAAACTCCCATGTTATTTGTGCTCTTTTTCCCCAGCAAGCTTGGTTGTTCAAAGATTAGCTAGGAAATTATTGGAAATAATTAGTTTAACCAGAAGAACTGGGGCCCAGATTTCCAACAAGCTTTAAAAATTCTGCTTTAATGATATGACACCAAAATTAAGGAACAAAAAGAGGCCACTAATGATTTAATCTAATTGAACACATATATACCTCTCCAAAGGCTCCCCTCCCAATAATATCTAGAAGGTCAAAATCATCGACACAGATTTTGTGTCGTTTTAACCGTATAAACTCAGTCTCCTTGCGCTCTAAATCCTTCAGCTGATGTCTCTGTTCTTCTTCTGGTACATGAGAAGATGCTAACTTCTTTTCCAGCACTGAACGCCTGCAAATAATAAATTTATGGCCGTTAATATACTGAGATCAGCAAATGTTCAAGCATGCAGAGACAAAACCCAGATCCTGATAATGAAAAGACAGAAAAAAAATGAAGGGTCCATATTCCATGACCCACACAAATTATAGAATCACCAGACTTTCAGAACACCTCCACAATAAATAACATGAAAAGGAAAATCACCCCCAGGTCCCAACGACATGCAAGAAAATAGTAAGAATTAAATAAATATATTTAAGCGTAAAGAGAGAAATTTGTCTAAGGAGCTTCGTCAATTTAATTCTATTCAAAATGTTTTTTTAATCCTTAATAATAGGAATTAAATATGTTTAAGAAAGTTGGCATTTTGAGATTATGCTGATTCTATTTAGCGGATTTCAAAATTGTCCCGTCTTTGTATTACCTCTCTTTGCGATCTTGTATGAGCTTCAAATGAGATCTGTAATGGTTCTCGATGAACTTCTTGGCGGCAGCCACCCTCTCCATCGTCAAGCTCGAACCTACCTCTCTTTCCTCTTCCTGCCCCGCCATGGGTGCCACATCGTCGTCGTCCTCCTTCTCCACCCGAACGTCCTCCATTTTCCGAAGCCTTTTTTTCTTCCTGTACCAAACTTTTCCTCAAAGATTTTCTCTCCTTTTCCTCTCCTGTCTCTCTCCCTCTCTTTCTCCCTTGTTGACGATTGTCGATTTGGATAATTGAGACAATGACGCCTCGAGACTCGGGACGAAGAAGACCTTTTTCTTTTCTTTTCTTTTTTCCCCTTACAAAGAATCGCTTACATGTCTGTCTCTTACACAATCTTCAACCTCTCAATTTCTCTGTCCTACGAGTGTTCACTACTCATTGGTTCTTTCCGGAATCTCCGCAATGTTGGACATATAAGATGTCGAGGTGGTAAACAACAATTTGGGATCACCATGCACCACTATTCGTCATGACCACCTAAATCCTACGGCCAATGGTTATTGACGACGTTGAGGCTTCCCTACATTTACCACTCCGATGAGCTATGATCCCCCAAGTCATTTCTAGCTTGATGGAAAATTAAGCCATTGATAGAATCTCTGAAGGAGAATCTGTGACAATTTTCAAGTCAAAAAGAAAGTGCCAATATAGCTCGACATGGTTGTACGTTCTATTCTAGCCTTTTGAGATTCTTTAGAAAGAATGGAGCAAAAACAGAGCGATTATCTACAAGTTTATGCATTTTTAACCACGCTTTATTTGGGAAAACACTAAACAAAGACGATTCATTCTCTGCATGTGAAAGAACTTCAAAAGCAATGTCACCATTCATGCCTTCCTCCTCCTCCTCTCTCTCATTTTTTGAGGTTGACAGGGTAAATCGCGTTCTTATGGCAAAACTGTACACAGCCTCCTCATAAAATGTCAGGTGAATAATCATGTGTCCTCCACAGAATTGCTTCCATGTGACAGAGGAAGCCTTGAGGAATAAATGGGGAAGGCAAGTACTAATTTCTCAGAGGAAAGTTGTGGACTTTTCTTTCTTTCTCCCTTTTTCTTAATTTGGAATCCTCAAGTTGACTTTCATACAAGGAGGCGGAGATATGGAATTTTCAGGTATTATCTGCTCCAGCAAAGTGAGGATGAACAGGATTTACGAAAACTATGCATAATTCTATAAGCAAATTAAATGTAAATATATTGTAAAAATTGTTTATAGTTATAAACAGATTACTTGAATAAGAACATATTAGAGAATTACTATATAGCATAAAAATAATCTTAGACAGATAAAAAGCATCAGTAGTACTGTTTAACAGTCAATGCCATATTAGAGTACCGTACGGTTTGTTTGGCAACTTAGTGCTTGCCTGGTAAGTCATTTCAAAGCTACAAAATGTATTTTGGGTTCAAAAATTCGGTAATTTGCAGATTTTAATGTTTGGCAACTTCTTTTTTTAAAATACATTCTGAGTATAAAGTTTCTTTGCATTTTATCAAAATGCATTCTAAATCCAAATTTATCCAAACTTAAATGCATTCTGCTAAAATGCATTCCGTACAAAAATTCATTTTTCAAAATATATTTTAACCAACAGTCATTCTCCTGACGGTTTTTCAAACAGGCATTTAAAGATTTATTTGTAGCTCTCTCCCCTCCCCCCTCTCCAACTACACAAGACAAACTAAATACTCTAGTGGTGCTTTTATTTGCAATTTTGGCTGGATGGGATTTCAAGAGGTGCCTATGCTTGCAAAAAGTACCATATGTAGTGGTGTGTGTGGGGGATTTCAAGTGAGATTGCCTGCATAAATTGCCCAATACTAATAGACTCTATCCACAAATGTTAAACAAAATCATTCTCAGGAGATGCAAATTTCTGAATGGCATGTTTAGTCTTTTGCCACCCCTTTTTATTTTTTATTTTTAATTTTGATAAGCATACACTTTTCTTGGTTGAATAGAAGGCGAAACTAGGTACTAGCTGTGTACTGTGAAGAGAGAACACACCACTACTATTGCTTAGCCACGAGGCTACGGGGTAATGCACCATGTGCTTGATGAGCAAACACCGACACCTACATATTATAATCAGCATTAAACAAGTGAGTTCCCACTTACATGTAAGCTTGCATGCTACTGTACGAGCAAGCTATTGATTTCTGCCATCTTTTTTTAATCTTGTTTGTTAACAATTTTCAGAATTTTTTTTACGTAAGTCGAGATAAAACTACTCTCACGTACTTACCTCGGACTACGTACAATTACTTTCCAAAAGTTAATTTTAAAAAAACTAAATAAAAACTATTATCTATAATATTAATATAACAATTAAATGACAAATTTATAAATATTAAAAAATTAGTTGAATTAGTTATTTTACATTAAATATGTGTTGGTTTGTTTAATGTAATATTTCTAATTGTAACTATCATTGATGGAATTACCATTTGCCATATCCAATCAATAGTTACTCAAGAAAATATATTTATGAATTTAAGAAACAAAGGTAAAACGAACAAAGGTAAACTGGGTTTTAGTATATGTTTGGGAATAACTTTTTTAAGTGATTTTACGCAATCCGAGGTAAGTATATGAGAGAAATTTTATCTCGATTTACATAAAAATGCTTTTTAAATGGTTGACAAAGATTTAATGCCAAAACAAACTTTTTGCCTGCATTTATGAACTCTTCCAGTTGGCATCCTTTTGGAGGTTTAATTTGTAAATTTAAATATTTCTCACCATAACTCCTTGATAATTACTTGCAACGCTAACTTTTCTCCAGTACAATCTTATCTTTTCCTTAGATGACTACACAAACATATCAATAATCAATCATCAGTAATCAATAATTATAATCATTTTTAAGCAAACATTACGAGGATACAGTAGATAATATCTCAAATCTCCATTATTATGTAATGAAAAGGAAATCCTTTCTTAATTAGAAACAGCGGTGGTGCCTCTTGCAAGGCCATGATGCAACAAATTGTAAGCTGCATAATCCCTAGCCTGGGCAGCATGAACAGATCGTATGTTATTCTCAGGTATAACTTCATCGTCAAAAACCTCGAACTTCCATTCTGGATCCATCTCTTCATTTCTCATCTCACAGATATTATGAAGAACACAGCAAGCCCCAAGAATCGAAGGCAAATCTTGGAGCTTCATCTCTCTTCTCCTCTGCAAACAACCCCACCTACCTTTCAATCTCCCAAACGCTTCCTTTGCAACCTTTTGAATCTCCCAAATCCTCGCATTAAATATATCTTGACTCCAGGTCAGATTCTTTTGTTGTGTTGTATTATATGGAACCAAAACCCAATCCATCAGAGGAATCCCAGAATTTGCCCCTATCCAAACATCTTTTAAATGTCCCATTTTGGCTCTCTGGTTCAAAGCAGATATCTCTAGAACTTGATCATCGTTCATGGAGCCAGGCCCACCAATAAACAAATCTGTGAATATCCCTTTGGGATCTACAACCCCTTGAATTGTAATTGAGTAACAAGTTTTCTTATTCCTCAAAGTTTGACTCCTGTTGAAATATTCAGCCATGTTCGTCTTAGGTGCGTTGATGGGAACATGGGTTGTGTACATTGAGCCTCCGATATTTGGTATGCCTGAGATTGATTCGTACACGTTCTTGATCTTCTTCATCTTTGATTCATCGGGCCAGCGAAGAAACTTAGGCATTAGAACAGTTGTAATGGCGGAACACACCTCGAGGATAAGCTTTTGACATGTTGATACTCCTAATCCGAACTGTCTGGAGACAAGGCGGAGAGAATCTCCGGTAGCTAAACTCCATATACACACAGCTACTCGTTGCCTCACCGGAACAGCTTCACGGAGCGTCGTGTTTTTCTTAATCAACACCGAGTTGAGTTCGTCGCAGATCATGTCGAACGTTGCTTTGCTCATCCTGAATGATCGCCGGAATTCTTCCTGGGGGAAGTCTGGGTGGTTGCACCGTTTCCACCAGCCTTTGGGTCGTTCCTTCACCCATAGCCTGCGATGATGGAGCTTGGATCGTTCCTTCCCCCATAGCCTGCGATGATGGAGCTTGGATCGTTCCTTCCCCCATAGCCTGCGATGATGGTGCTGGCCCGAAGAAGACGATCCAGAGCTCGTCGGCTCCGGTAGTTCATAGCCCACATTGTTGGAAACGAAGACAGATGAATGAGCTCTTTTATTGGTTCGCAAATTGTCCTGAAGCTGCATGTAATAGTCAATCAAAGCTTGAGCTTGCTGCTTCTGGTTGTACTCGAACA
This sequence comes from Vachellia collinsii, assembly GCA_006871305.1. Classification (NCBI taxonomy): domain Eukaryota; kingdom Viridiplantae; phylum Streptophyta; class Magnoliopsida; order Fabales; family Fabaceae; genus Vachellia; species Vachellia collinsii. Next base: position 11,075 of record QFDD01114688.1, read on the forward strand.
TAGCTTTGTCTGGATCGGATTCCATGGCTCGCTTCTTCTCCTGTTGCCTCAGATCTTCTTCGTCGAACAGAATCAACGGATTAGTGAAAATATCGTTTCTGTCGTCGCTGACGCTGAAAAATAAATGATCTATCTCTGGGGAGAAGTTATGGAAGTCATGTGAAAAATCAAATTGACTAAGAAATGGGAAAGAGCTAATATCCATAAAGAACAAGTCTTTTGTTTCTGGGGTTGGCCTGTGCTGTGCTGAGGGAATTATCAGTATGATGAAGAAACATGGGAGCTTAGGGAGAGAGAGATATATAGAGAGAGAGCAGAGATGGAAGTGAGAGTGCAAATCTGAACGCGTTGTTGAAGAAGAAGGTGTAGTTTGATTGAGGGTGACTTTGACTCGGTTTTTGGTGACAAAAAAGGCAAGTATAATGACAATCAAGGGCTAAGTTTGCAACATATTTACACTTTTTTTACAGAAATATTTATGTACTAATCACTTATCTTCAATATAAAACTTTGTTCGAAGTGTAAATTGTAATATGGAAAGGGTTTTATGTTTAGAACGGTTATTTTTTTATAGAAGCAAAATCTTTTTGAAAAAATAATGATGGGGTTCTGTGTAAAGGATTTTATAATTAAACAGTCTCACAAAATCGTGTATTTACCGTCAAGTTCCGTTAACAACCCTACGTATCAAAATGGAGTTATTAATAACAACTCCATGAGCTGTGTTAACAATTCCACAGGATTTGACAATAAATACACAATTTCGTAGGATTGTTTAATTATAAAATCCCTTACACGAGAACCTCATCGTTATTTTCTCAGTTTTTTTTTGTACAAATGAAGTATCATGGCCTATAATAGTAATAAATAATAATTAGTTTTTTTTATCTCTGACAGTTCTCATGTAAAGAAGTTGTTAAAGCCCTTTTTACTAGAGCATTAGTAATATAGTTATGATCTCTCATGCCGAACTTCCAAATCCAGTAGTTCAACATGAAGTTTGAAATAAAGCACAAAACACTAAAAAGAGGTTAAAGCCTAAACCATATATCATTCAAACTCTAACTCTAAATCAAAGCTAGAGCACTTGCAACTAGCACTGCCATTGTTTGAAAAAAAAATGAAGAACCACCATAAACCATGTCCAAATCAAGGGATGGGTGTTCAAAGAGCCATCCTTATGGTCTCATTCCTTTTAAAAATTCATATGCTACATGAGGGAAAACTTACCATCATGCAACTAATGAAAAACCACATATTTACACCTTAAATACCATAAATAAATATATGCATGCTCAAGGACATTGGTTCTTGATTAATTAAAAAAACAACAATGATAGAAATGTTAAAATGTGATGAGTATATCTTCAATGAGAAGTACTTACATAATCTCGAAATATCACATCATCCATGATATATCCAATAAAAATGTTGCAAGTATCCCTTATTATAGATCTCATATTCCTTAAACTTCTCCTAATTATTTATCTTTTCACATAATAAATATCTATTATAATGGATTATGAAAAAATAGAAATCATTGAAAGAAATTTATGAATATAAGATCCATAAAGGGGGACATTTGGAACATTTTCATTCGATAGAGTATAGATAATATGTTACTCCGAAAATATGTAAATAATTTTCTATCCTTAATTTGTACAATAATACATATTGTTAATAATATTGGAAAATAGATCTGAGAAAATATGAAGATATTTTTCAACGAAGATTCTGGTATTTTTTTCTTTTTCACTTTTTGAAGTTAATTTGGAAAGGAAGTTCACAGAAATAACTCTGGCTATTGGCTATTTCGTACAAAGCAGGCCATGATGAAGGATTCAACGTCCTTTTAAGTAAAACAAAATTCCAAATGTTCATATAGAATTTACTTTTACATTTTAATAGATTTCAATGCAAAAAAATCACAGGCGTTCATAGGCTCTAATACAAGCATAAATTCATTTGATCTTATCATTTTACTATTGTAAGTTTTTTTTAGTTAAGGTGTCATTTTCAATTTTATTCAAAAAATTATTAAAAATACAATATAAACATATCTATTATTAAAAATTTAAATATTGATTTATTATAGGATGAAAAATAAACCTTTTTTATTATATCAAACATTTTGGTTATTATTTTTTATTTGATATTGTAGATCATTAAATATAGATAATAAAACATAGGTTTCAAACCTTGGTTTCACAGAATCTGAGGTAAATATGTGAGAGAGTTTTATCTCAGCTTGTGTGAAATTGCTTTTAAGAATTGATTGGTAAATAAGCCCGGTATCTTGGGCTTTTCGCCAGAACCAACGCATACTAGGCGCCAGCTATAATTATTTTTGTCACCTTCCTAAATTTTCGGGCATATTTACACCTTTTCTGAATAAAAACTGAAAGCAAGTCAATGAGTTAGGTTGACAATTAATGATTGTCCAGCATACGTCATCCCACCCACATCATCGATGACGTCGTAAAAAGGTTTCTAATGCATATTTTACATGCGGGCATTTAATTCTTTTTGTTGTCATCTGATCATGATTGCTCATTTGCTCCCCCACTTTCATTTACTTTCTTGTTGGGGATAAGACCAAATGACCAGAGAGTCAAGACCATAAAATGGCAGGGGTGTGTTTGATCTATTTTCAGAAACATTTTTTTTTATTTTTAAAAAATCAAAAAAATTATTTAGTTTTGTTTCCAAGAAGTGGTTCTTAAAAACAAGAAACTAGAAAATTGTTTTAAAAACTTAAAAACAAAAATAATTTTAATTTGCCTTTTTTTTTACATCTCTTAATACTTATTTGAGAAAATTGGTGAATTATTTATTCTCGGCCAATGGCTTTTTCTCCATTTAAGTTATTATCAAAATTTTGACCTCCTCTCTAAGTATGTTTACATTTAAATGTAATTTTTTTAAAATAATTATCCAATCAGATTTTTGAGAGAATTAGGGATAAGTCTCCAATTAAAAAATTAATTGTAAAATAAGACCTTCTACACATATGCAATTGAGTTTACACGTTATGTGCAACTAGATTTCCATATATACAATTGAACATGTCTTATTATCTAATTAATTATCTAATGGGAGATTTTCTCCTAATTCTCCCAAACTTTTTATTTTTTATTTTTAAAATTTATTTTTAAAGAGGGTTCTATAAAACAATTTTATAAACTAGCAAACGAGAAGGGGAAACGAACATGCCCCCGCACTCTTTGGCAATTCTAGATTTTTGAGATAATTCAAGCAACGGTTATCATTACCAAAAGGATGCCCCCATTTTTTTTCAATTAGGAGAAATAGCAGCATGAAGTTTAATTATAAGTAAAAGGTCCTGAATTTGATTTCAATTGCAAGTTCGTATAAGCATTGTTGAATATATGCGTTAAATTCACTAAATTATTTTACATATTTAACAAATTTTGATTTTAATTTATGTATTTTCTTTTAGAGTCTTTCGTTACTTTTCATCCATATACTTTATATCGTTGAAAACATTGGCTATTGTAGTTTCATAAAGGTTTAGAAATAAGTTTAACAATGTTAATTTTACCATTGTGGTATTAACACCATTGAGTAGGATGGCATGGACTACTAACAAAGAATGATGTGCACTATATGTAAGGATTAAAACCAAAATTATATGGATCTAAGGTGAGAGAGGACAAAGAAATTGGTTGGCAAAGAAAAACAGAGAGGACAAAGAAATTGACTTTGATGCTCGCACTCATAGTCGAACCCTGCAAAGGGGACATGAAGAATGAAATCAACTCTTATGTTTTTTTCATGTTTATAGGGTACAAAAAATTAGACTGATCAGTTCAGGCCGAAAATCGACGAATCAGTCGGTAGTTCTATCCAGATGGTTGATGAACTGGATATCAGATTGACCCAATCAATCTTGTCAGAACCAGTGGGTCAACTGGTTCAACCGGTTTGTTTAGGAAATACTTTTTGAAAGTTAAAACTACTGAAAAAAATGGAACTGGAGTCTAAATATGTGGTTAATTAATTTTAAAAACAAATACGGTAATAAAAATATCCTTTAATTCTCTATTTTCTATTTAAATAAATTTACTCATGAGGAAATAAGATAAAATTAATTCATTTTATCTCAATTGTTTTTATCATTTATATTTAATGAAACTATAAAAATTTTAAAATATGGGTAAAATAAAATAATATTATAAGTTTTACCTATTAATTTTTATAAAATAAAATATAATATGCTAAATCCAATTATTTTAATATAGCCGATTTGATTCTGAATTGACTCCGATTTAACCCTCCGACCCTTGAATCATTGTTTCACCCGGTTCAATACCCGATCCATTTTTTAAACTTTGCACATCAATTCAAATGTTGGAAATTATTTTTTACTGTTGAAAATTGATTTCTATCAATTTTAGTTATTTATCACGAGTTTAAGTTATTTTTTTGTAGAGTTAAACCTACTTTAAATCTTTATACTTTCAATAAGTTTTGATTTTAATTCATATGCTTTTAATAAATTCTTATTTCATTTTGATCTTTGGGTTAAGGTTTAATTTTACTTTAAAAGTTTTCACTTAAAAGTAGTGGGCATCATAAAGTTTTTTTAGGTTTAATTTTACCCCAAAAGTCATTGAAACTTAGCAATATTACCCTACCCTAACAAATGGTTATTTGACCATTAAATAAAAAATTTTGACGAAAAACTATAATGTGGCAAGCTGATGTGGCAATGGCAACATTCAAAAATTTCTCTCCCCTCCTATGGCCCACGTCACATCTAGGGGTGGAAACAGGCTGAACGGCCTGTAGGGGCCTATGACCTAATCTGTAAAAGCCTGCACAGGCCAAACTTTTTACAGGCTCGATATAGGTCTAGACCATTTACAAAGCCTGTTTCCCATAGGCAGCCTGAGAGGTATTTTTGGCCTGTCAAACGGCCTGGACCTTTTTTTTTTTCTTTTAACACTACAAAAATGTGGAAGGTGGGGTGCGAAAGGATCGAAACTGGTCCATGAATTCATATCAATTACCATTACCACTGCACTAACACATATTTTGTTATCTAATATGCATTTTTTATAAATATAAACTCATTTTATTTACCATCTATAATAATTATTCTATGTTAGCCCTAGGTTTTTCATTGCTACAGATTCCAACCACTCCATCCTTCCAGTTCCAGACTCTCACCCGCCTCCAGGCTCTAGCCTTAGAGCTTCACTCACGTCACCATCATCGTTACTCGTTGCCTTTAATCTTCACTCATGTCGCAATTGCTCGTCACCTTTGATCAGCTTCACTCACAGGTCACCGTTGCCCATCTCTTTTCACAAATTCTGAAGCTTCGGTCAAGTTGCAATCAAGCTTCAAGCCTCCTAATTTTGGGTCTAATTGTTTTTATTATTTGTTTATTTGTTGATGAATTTTTGAATGAGTAGATGATTTTAGGGTTAATTTGTGCTCTAAGTTGTTATCGATATTCTATGCTCCTACAATGTGATGGTTCTGAAATAACATGAAATAGCAACCCTCTTATAGTTTTGCATCCATAAAATCTCTTCCTAGACAATGGTTTTCAAGGTGAAGAAATCATATTGAAAATTTGATGTTTTGTGGCTAGTGGTTATACTCTATCTTGTTAATCTTAAAGAATCGTTATAATAATGTATATTTCATGTTTGTTAAATTGTTGTATTATTAGATTGTATTTTGTTGATTAATTATATTATAACATTTTTTATGTATTTTGGATGATTTTAATTGATTAATTAGAAAATATGCTTTTTAACATGATTCAAGCTAGCCAAGCACATACCTGAAAAATGGTTTGTAACAAGTCACAGGCCAGAATCACATATAACAAACTTGACCTGTTTAGGGTATAGGCTGGCTTGACTTGTTTCCACCCCTAGCTACATCCATCTCTCCATTTACTTCAGCTTTCTTCTCCCTTTCTTAATGATGCTTCTTTTGCACAATAACCTTCATTTAATCCATTTTCTTGAATTACTTTTCAAAAATTAATATATATATATATATATATATATTATATAAGTTATTTAATCATTTACTGTTTTCTGAAACACCCAACGCTTCATCTTCAAATCCACCAACTTCTAGTCTTAGGATTGCTACAACTACATTAGCAACGCCAACCACCCCCTCCACCTCTGGTCCTCATCCTCAACAACCAATTGCCCTGGGTCATGAAGTGAGAAAAAACACAAATGCCATATAGGAGTGAAGTTTGTTGAGTTGGAATATACTTATTGGTTCAAATAAGGATGATGTGATATTTTAGGTGGACTTAACAGTTAAAATTAACTATCTGTTAGTGTAGGGTAACATTACTATCTTTCGATAAACCTAAAAAAACTTCTAGATATTCAATATTCCTGGGTGAAAACTTTTAAAATAAAATTGGATCTTAACTCTTGATCTTTTTTCACTAGTTGCATTAATCTTAATCAACAATGCATATTAGTCTACTTTTTTTTTTTTGCCAACGCATATAAGTGTACTTTACCTAACGTTGTTAAATCTATATCAGTGAAATTACTACTGTTAAATTAAACTCATATCTAAATCTTTATAAAATTATAACCTTGTGAATCACATAAAGTATGTAGACAAAAAAAACGATAGAAAAGATAAAATTACCATTGGGAGTCCCATGAGTAATTTCACCCTCAACGGCTCAGATTCTTCACCGAAACGGTGCCGTTTCGATTCCGTTGCCACCCCCAAACGCACCTCTTCTCCTCCTTCCTCCGCCACCGCCTTCTCCTCCTTCTCCGCCCGATTGTCCTCCATTCCCAAAGCTCCTCCCTCTACCAGCCTTTTCTTCGAAGATATTTTTCCTTTCCTTGATCTCTCTGGGTTCACAATCAGGATCATTGAGACAATGAAGCCTATAGAGTCTCGGAACGAAGGAGGAACGCGTATAAGTATATCTCGCACCCTCTTCGATCTATCAAGTTTTAGTTTCTCCGTCGGACGACTGTTCGCTGCTGATTGGTTCATTCCGGAATCCTCGCACCGCAGGATAGTGAAGATTTAGTGGTGGAAGACTACACTTGGGATCAACACGCACCCCTATTCGTCAAGCCCTAATACGACGACCTCTAGTTATTCACAACATTGAGGTTTCACTAAATTTACCACTCTAGTTAACTATAATCCCAAGTCATTTATATCTTGAGGGAAAATCAACGATCTATGTGGCAGAAATGCAGAAGCAGATGCACGGTTCATTCCTTTTATTTCATCATTTTTTCCCTCTCATTTCCGATTGATGAGGCGCGTGAATCGGGCTTATATCGCATTGCTTCTCATCTTCCTCTTAAACCGTCCGGTAATGATCAATCTTCCGAACTGCTCTTATTTGTGATAGAAGAAGCCTTGAAGGACATGTGGGATAGAACAGGGGTCCTGTTTCTGAGGTAAAGAGAAGAAGAAATTTGTAGCTTTACTCTAGCGGTCATCTCCGATCTTAAGAACTGTATTTGTATCTGTTCGAATTAGAAAGATTTCATGTTGATTCTCATCTGGAAGGGTGGAGATATTTTCTCTGCTCCAGCAAAGGGAAGTACAGGAATTATTTTAACAGACAAGGCCAAATCAGGTTTCAAATTGCTTGACGACTTACGGATTTCAGGAAACAATCATCAATTTCTTTGACAATTTATTGAAGTTGATGCGTAGTTTTGGTGAGCCAGGATTTAGAATTGATCCGTGCTTGGCAAAGATACTGCCGGTACGAAAGCCAAAAGGCATATCATTTATGGTCTTCCTGAGCTAGAGTTCAAGAGTCAACCACGTTGGGGCACAGTACCTGACATGGTCACAAAGGAAAGATGTGGCATTGAGCTAAACTTTAGGAGTAATAGAAAACCCAAAAACCCATTTCACACAAAAGGTATTCATTTATAATTTGTATTACATGTGTGTTTGGATGTATGACAACCTTTATTCTCTGCTATGACTAAGAATACATAGCCAAAAGAATGACAATAAAATTAAAACTACAAAATCAGAAGCAAAAAATAGAGAGCCTACTACAAAAAGCTGGTGCCTGCAAGGCCATGGTGCAACAAGTTGTGAGCTATGTAATCCCTAGCTTGCCCTGAATTGGCAGAGCGTATGTTGTTCTCAGCTATCATTTCATCATCAAAGAGGTCGAAGTTCCACTCTGGATCCATCACTTCGTTTCTCATCTCACAGATATTATGCAGAACACAGCAAGCTCCAAGAACAACAGGCAAGTCTTGTAGCTTAACTTCTGTTCTCTTCTGCAAGCAAGCCCACCTACCTTTCAGTCTAGCAAAGGCCTCCTTGGCAACTTTCTGAATGTCCCCAATCTTCTCATTGAATGCATGTTGAGTCCAAGTGAGGTTTTGGTGAGTATATGGAACTAAAACCCAATCCATTAGAGGAAACCCAGAATTTCCCACTATCCAAACATCCTTCAGAAGTCCCCTATTGGCTCTCTGGTATAAAGCTGATTTCTCCAACACTTGATCATCAGGCATTGAACCAGGCCAACCAATACACACATCAGTGAAAACTCCTTTAGGATCTACAACCCCTTGGACTGTGATTGAGTAAGAAGTCTTCTGGTTCCTCTCAGTGTGACGCTTATTGAAATAAGCAGCCACACTGATCTTAGGTGCAATGATGGGAACATGTGTAGTGTACATTGATCCTCCCACGTTTGGTATTCCAGACATCATTTCATATTCCTGCTTGATATTCTCCATCTTCCCTTCATCAGGCCAGTGAAGAAACTTGGGCATTAGAACAGTTTTAATGGCAGAACACACCTCAAGAACAAGCTTGTGACAGGTTGATATGCCTAGTCCGAAACGTTTTGACACAAGGCGAAGAGGATCCCCTGTGGCTAACCTCCAAATACACACAGCAACGCGTTGCCTCACCGGAATAGCATCACGAAGCATCGTGTTCTTCTTCATCACCGCCGAGTCAAGCTCCTCGCAGATCATATCAAATGTTGCTTTGCTCATCCGGAAAGATTGCCGGAATTCTTCCTCCGGGAAGTCAGGGTGGTTACACCGTTCCCACCAATCCTTCGACCTGTCCTTCACCCATAGACGGCGATGGTGCTGACCCGAAGACGGCGATGCGGTACTCGCCGGCGCCGTAATTTCCGAACCTACATTGTCAGAAACGAAAGCAGAATCGGAAACAGCAGCAGAAGCTGAAGCTGAAGCCGAAGCCGAAGCAGACATTGCGGTGGCAGAATGACGAGCCCTTTTGGTTCGCGAATGGTCAAATTCATCCATCTGAGAGTAATGGTCCTGAAACTGTACGTAGTAATCATTCATAGCTTGAGCTTGCTGCTTATAGGTATAATCGAACATAGCTCTGTCTTGCTCAGATTCCATAGCCCTCTTCTTATCCTCTTGTTTATCTTCTTCGTCCAAAAGAATGAACGAAGTGAAAATATCCTTCAAAGAATTCTTGTTCAAATCATCATACTCACTAACATTTCTCCGACCATCATTGCCTCCTTCGTCGTCCTTTCGACCCCTCTTGTTAGCATTGTTGTTGTTCACACCTAAATATGAATCCATCTCGGAGTACAAGTTATAGAAGTTTGAATAATCCTCCTGATTAAGAAATGGTACCGGGCTAATCTCCATCGAAGAACCGGTATTTGTCCTCTGGGTTGGTGTGAAATCAAAGGGCTGGCAACAGAAACGGGTTGCGATTGGAAGATCAAAAAAGTTGAGTTTTTGTGTGAAAGGAAGGTGTGAACGCTGAAGAATTGAGTGTGAGGAAGAAGAATGGAGCTTTGGGAGGATATATAGAGAGGGGCTGAAGAAGAGAAGAAGAAGAAACGTGTGCGCAAATCTGAACGCGTGCTTGGGGGATGCTGTAGTTTGACGGTGACTATGACTCGTTTTGGGAGATAAAAATCGAAACTTTTCAATTTAAAAATGATTAGACGTGATAATAATTTATAGAATCATCTGGGAAGCGTGTCGTTTCACGCGGTTGGGGAGAACGGGTTTTTTTTTAAAAAAAAAATTTTGTGGTATTGTAAAACGTTGGGAAAAGACGAGGGGTGGGGAAGTTTCGGTTGAGGTTGTTGAAGGAATATCAACGAAGTTAAGGAGGGGGGCGGGAGAGAGAGAGAGAGAGAGAGACCGTGTACGAGAGAGTTGGGACGAAGCAAGAATAGAAGGAAGATGAGGGGTTCTTTTTGAATAATTAAAAAAAGTTGGTTAAGGAAAGAATTCTTGCTTCTTACACGATTTATGATAATATTTGATAATTCATTAATTATTATTTTTATATTCATTATTAATCTTTCGGTCTATATCTTAAACATCTTTTTGATTTTTTTGTCATTTGATGTCTTTGTTTTTATTTTCTGTGTTGAAAACAAAATACTTTTACTTAACTGACAATTAAGTTATAATTTATATGAGATAATAATTTGATATTTAGGAGACTTGGTATTTTATATTGTAGAATTTGATGTAATCAAGGTTTAAATTTAATTAATGAAAGTAAGAAAAAGAATCAACCGAAGAAAGGACTTCAACTAATTCATATCAAAATTTAGCAATTTCAATTTAATCAAGTATTTTTTGTATAGTCATCAATATTATGATATTGATTATATAAAAAATTAAAAGGAGAATTATGATGAGGTCCCGTATAAGGGATTTTATGATTAAACAGTTCCACAAAATAGTGTATTTACTGTTAAGTTTCGTTAACAACTTATTGCATTGAAATGGAGTTGTTAGTTACACCTCCATCTTAATACATTAACAACTCTATGTGATTTAAAAATAATTATGCAATTTTGTGAAATTTTTTAATAATAAAAACCCTTACACAGGACCTTATCGTTATTTTTTCAAAATTAAATCCATATAAAGGTTGTAAACGCTATTTATTTTCACTTGTAAAATAATAAAAATATCATGAACCTTGTATAAAATACGGGTATAAAGAAGATATTGTGGAACTTGTGGGGTGTGATTGTGACAGTTCACAATCATCTTTGGTACTTATTGGACCTTTGACTATTTATGACTTCTTGTTGGCTTTTGTACACTATTGCTGCAAATAATAAAAAAATTTCTCCAGATCCTACACTTTTCAAAATATTTACATATATACTACAGTTAAACTCATTCTTGAAGAGAACGAATTTGAAATTGTATTAAACTCATTCACCTGAAGAATGAGTTCAGTACAATTTCTCCAAACTCATTCAGTTGGTAAACGAGGTTGGGGAAAAATATATATTTTTTATTATATCCCCCAAAGGGGCCCCACCCCCACACCCTAAACGTGCCCCCACTCCCCACCCTTAAAAAAAATCTATTTTTAAATCACACTCACCATCCCCTAATTTTTTTTTACTTTTAAATTCCTCCCCCTAATTAAAAAAAATTGTTGTTATATTTTAAATTTTTCTAAATTAGCCAATCAGAAAAAAAATCTCTAAATCTCTCCCCTAACCTAAAAAAAAAGGGTTTTAATGTATTGTGTTTTTGTTTTTAAATTTCTAAAACAAAAATTGTTTTCAACACAAGAAGAAAAACAGGGTCTTAATGTATTGTGTAGTTTACTTTATTAAAGGGCATGTTCTTGGTATTGAAAGGAAGGGTTAAATGTCATTTTTATCTCAGAAGTATCATTGAACACCCGAAAAGCTTTTTATGTGTAATATCGTTCTGAAAATTTTAAATAGGTTTAATGCCATTTCATTGTTAGTTGACAATCAGTTTTTACTGTTAATTTACCCAATCAAACTAACAGTCAACTAACGGTGAAAGCAAAATTATTATGTTTTTTTACTTTTAGTGAGGAAGTGATTTTTCAATTTGAAGTTGATAACTTTTTTTTAGGTTGGGGGAGATATTTAGAGATTTATTCTTTTTTCCTGATTGGCTAATTTAGAGAGATTTAAAAAATAACAACAATTTTTTTAAAATAGGGAAAAGAATTTAAAAATAATAACAAAATTTTTTTAAGGGGTGAAGGTGTGATTTAAAAATAGAATTTTTTTTTTGAAGGGGTGGGAGATAGGGGTACGTTTGGGGTGTGGGGGTGGGGGGAGCGTTTCGGGGGGTGGGGCCTCCAAATTGGGGGATATAATAAAAAAAGTATATTTTCCCCCAAACTCGTTTACCAGCTGAACAAGTTTGGGGGAATTGTACTGAACTTGTTCTTCAGATGAATGAGTTCAGTATAATTTCAAATTGGTTCTCTTCAAGAACAAGTTTGACTGTAGTATATAGGTAAATGTTTTAAAAAGTGTAGCATCTGGGAAAATTTTCTTACTGTTTATAGCAACAGTGTACAAAAGCCCTTCTTGTTAAAGAAGTAATTAAAACATTTGAAGATATTATAAAAAAGGCCACATTAAAGTTTATCATAAAATAGGGACATCTTAGGCAGAAAAAAAATAAGTACTTAGGCCAAGCTTCTTCTGAGTTCCAAAAAGTGAACTATCTTATTCAAAAATAAATTATGTCATATGTATATTGAAAGTATCCAAGTCAATGGACAAGGTTGACAACAAATTGATGCATAGCCTAAAGCCTCAAATTTACAGCCAAAGCATGTGACATGTCACAATCAGTCCACATAATCAATGACGTCATAAATATTTATTGCATTTGTTTCTCATATCAAAATTATTACCTGCGTCTTGGGGCAAAAAAAAAAAAAAAATCATTTCCTGGGTCAACATCTTATATTTGCATTATTGCTTTCTCATTTTCATCTATCATGATTTAAAAAAAAAAAAAAGACCGAGTTACAATATTGGACCTTGAATATATAAGAAAAAATAACAGTAAAGTTCTAAATAAATACGAAAATATCAAAAAGGTCATAAGAATTTATTAATGATGGCTTGAGATTAGTCAATAGTGGTTTAAGGATTTATCAATGAGACTTTTTTAATATTACACTGCTTCTGTGAAACTTTGTTATCATTTTCCCTATATATAACCATATCAACCGATCATATCGTATATGAACTTAGATTCAACTAGTTTCCATTAGTCCTTATTATAAATGTTTTTCAGAAAGTGATTTTGAATTTTTATCCTTATCGTTAATCATTTGTTAATTTTAAAAAGTATTAAATATTTTTTTTATATATTCCAATGTTTATAAGGTTAGTGAGATGAAATAGAAATTAACATAACGTTAACATTTAGCATGTATAATTGATAAGAATAATATTAAAAAATATTTAAATTTTATGAAAAAAAAATCCAGGTCTTTTAATTCTTTGTATCAGTCATTGTGAGTTGTTTAAAAGTGAGTTTACATATAGAATCAAAATAAGTATTTTAAGAAACAAGAAGTGTACGGAGTCTATTTGAACCGAAAATATTATACCTAACAAAACTAACAACCACCCTTAAGATAACATTGCTTAAATTAAAAGATTGATTTATACAAATTTACAATTGAAATGTCATTTAACAAGTGATTAATACGTCAAATTGTTAGGTATAAAGAGAAGAACCTGGATTGGTACAGACGAATATGATCGTTGGGTGTCAAAATAAAAATAATTATATTTATTATCTAAAATATGAATTTTTTTTTTGAGAGAATGACAAAAAAGATCTCATAGAATATGTGAATCTCAAATCAAGACTTTGAAGTGGTTTACTTACCATGAGATCCCTAGAAACTGGTCTGAAATTAATTTTTGTGAAATTACCTAAACGCCTATCGCCAGTGACATCTACATTATGAAAAATGATGCAAACCAACTTTTGTCTAACAACTTTAACTTCATGGAAATGCCAAAAGTGGCTAAAACAAAGGCAGTTAATTCTATACAAATCATCTTCTTACATTAAAAAGAAAAAAAAAGAAAATTAGTGACGGAATTTGTTTTGTCGCAGAATTATTAGCGATGGAATTTCATACTATTATGTTGGCCTTTTTTTAAGCATTGGTTCACAAGTGAAATGAATTGTTATCACTTTCATCGTCATTCCATAAAACTAGAATTGTTGTTTATTAGGTTGGATTATAAAGATATAAACTACTTTTCCAATATAATTTAAAATTTACGAGGTAAATACGTTAAAGTAGTTTTATCTTAACCTATGTAAACATTCTTTTCTAACATCATGAAAAACATGTTTGGCAAACATGACAAACACTAATATAATTATCATTTATTATTCATTACGAGCATTTATGTAATTTCACAAAAGAAGTTTTGAAACTAATTCTTGAAAGTTTTACCCTATCTTCTTATTATAAAAAGTATGTTGATTTTAGTTTGTGAGACTAAGAATATTAAATAAATAAATCATTTAAAAATATTTATTTAGGTATATGACTATATTAGATATCATTTTATAAATTAAATATATTAATTTAAAAAATGATAAATTTAAATACTTTTAAGTGGTTAATTTGATTTTCTTAATCTCTCACGTAAAAATCAATTATCTCTTATATTAAGGATCAAAAGTATTAGTGATTACTCATTATATGATTTTGCAGTCTCAATTTGAGATTAATATAATTTAGGAGGATTTTTTGTCCACTCTCCCTTTTCTTTTTCCTATATAAATATTTTTGCCAAATCCCATATGTATTGATTAATGGTTGTTTGCTTAGTCATTGTGCAAAAGGAATGGATGTATGTAGAGAAGGGGAAGGAACAGAATTTAGTAGGCCCAAGTCAATGGTCAAGGTTGACAATTGACCTCTAACCTCCAGATAAGGTGTAGTATGACAACAAGCAACCATAAATGGCTGACGTCATAAAGTAGCAATAATTATTTCACTTACTTCTATAATGATCTCCAACTCATTTGTCATTACCTCCCCCTGCTACTATATCTCCATTTGCATTACCTTTAAAATTACTTTTTACTGTCTATAAAATAAATATATAAAATGAGTTTTATCTTAATTTATATAAAAATATCTTTTTAATATTATGACAAATAGACTATTAAGGAACTTAAATAAGTTATTTTTGCTACATAGACTGAACAATTTACAAGCATATATACTTAATATAAAAGTTGATTGACTATTTTGATAATGTTAAAGAAATTAAATAAATTGCTTGAACTATTATTTATTATTGTTCTTCAGATTAATTTATCTTATTTATAAATTGACATAGAATTTAACAGTACATATAACTAAAAAATTTTAAGTAATTTATTTAACTTTATTAATCTCTTTTAAAAAAACAGCGAACTATTATATCAACAATAGACGGTGATATTCCCTCTTCTTCACAATATAGGTTGCTTCTAAAAAAATAGTTTCATTTAAAATACAAATCACGTATAAGACAATTAATACTAATTTTTACTTATTCATGCAATTAATGTTATTACCAATTTTGTGGTCGCTCATTTAATAAAGATAAAAGTAGAAAAATATTTGAATTTATGACATATTAAATGAATTAAATATCACTTTTTTATTTTTTATAAATTAGTTAAAGTAGTTTATATCGAAAAGGGAATATGATATTTCAATATTTTTTTCAGCTCACGTTTGAAAGCAATAGTATTCAAAGCACATTCAGTTATTAAATATAGATAAATTTTCAATAGAAATTTAAACATTGATGCTGCTTTATAAAATGACTAACTATATTTTTTTGTATCAAATAAAAGGATTAAATCTTATAGCCCGTTTGGTTCAATTACATGAAAGAGGATTACATGTAATCTTGATACATTCTATTAATTACATTATTTGGTTGGTAAGATAATGCAATCGAATGTAATCTTGATTACAACGGATTACATCAAATCAGTTAATCCCTATTACATAGCTTTGGCTATATAATCCGGATTACAACTTGTATGAATTAATATATAGATACTTGTATATTTTATAAATAAGTATTTATACATTTATATCATTCATTTTTAATCTTGATAAAGTTAAGAAGTTTATTTCACATTTTTTTTATTTTTTATAAATAAAATATAAATTATATTTCATAATTCCTTGATAACATACCAAACAAATGCTATGTAATCATCATTACATTACATTACATTCCCATCAATTACATTACTATGAACTCCGTGAACCAAACGGGCTATTAGAGTTTACGGGCTTGTGAAAGTGATTTTATTCGACAAATACTTTACTTCACTCATGAAGTGTGATATGCCATTGGTAATAATAACAAGTTCCATTAAATTTTATCTTCTGCATTTATATTTTTAAATTTTTATTTTTGTATAAATAATATCATTAACATGCCAATTTCTCTATTAATTAAATAACAGAATTAGAAGTAACAGCATGACATTGATATTAATATGTCTACAAAGGTCCTCTATCGACAGTCACAATAATTATAAGTAATAAACAAATACCTTTTTACGCTCTTAGTACTAGGTTTAATATATTAAGTTACATTACACATGAATCACTAATAAATATTTAATTAATTTATAGTAATCATTGATTTTTTTTTTTAAAGAAAAACCTATGTAATCATTGAGGGGTTGTTAAAATAAGATTTGTGGCACGTTGTCAAACATATATATGAACTAAAATATTACTCTATACACGTGACATACTGTTGGAGAGATGACTTAAAGATTAAAGTTTGATTATTAAAACAGTAATGACTTATGCTAAACATGTCAATTATAAAACTTTGAATAGATTAAAGTTTGATTATTTAAAGATAATGATATTAAAGCAGTAATGACTAATGCTAAACATGTCAATTATAAACTTTGAATACTGTTTTGTCGGCGAAGTCACATTATTTTTTTGTGTGTAAAACAAAATTGTTTTAATTAAAACTTATGATTGTGTCTCGTTTACGTTAGGTCGAATTTAAATTGATTACTTGAATTAGAACGGTTACAGATAAATTAACAAACATCGATCTTAGTAAAAAGAATTTTAACTGATTAAACATGAAGAAATATTTACATACTCCGGGAGTGCCACATCATCCATACTCTATCCAATAAAAATATTCTAAGTATCCTCTATGATGATCTCATATCCCATGAATCTCTCATAATTATTTTCCTTTTTCCATATCCTATTATCACATATATTTATTGTGG
>QFDD01114689.1:0-29382 GCA_006871305.1 Vachellia collinsii
TGTTTATGTATCTTTTTGAGTAGATGCTCCACGTAGTCTATAGGATGTATTCGTGTCCTTGTATTATATTTTGGAAAACATGTACACACTGTGGTGGAGCATTGCTCCGAATTGCTGTTTTGGGTTTTCAGGCCAATGTAGAATTTTCGGTAAGTCTGTTACATAGAGGAGACTCTGCTGAAATTTCTACAGAAGCCCTGATATGTTGATAAATCAAGTAGAGTGTACTTTTATGTCACAATCTTGGGAAAATAAGGTATATATGTTTTATGTATTTTGAATTTTGACAAATAGCATACATTGAAAATTTTAAAGGCTTACGGAGTGTGAGACCTCTCATAGTCCGTGCCGGTCACCTCTAATTTTAGGGCGTGACACTAACGCACTTCTTCTCAAAGACAAACAAGTTTCTGCGTCGCCATATCCACCAACAGAGAACCGCGAATCGGGATGTCCAAGCTGATCCCTCATTTATCCTGCCCTTGATATTTGACCAAAGCCATTCTAAAAAATCCATATTGCAAAACATATGCCATCTCCTAGGTGGCACTACCTCCCTCCATAGTGATTTTGAATGGGAGCAGTCACGAAACACATGCAATAGATCTTCCTCCCCTATCCCACATAAAGGACAATTCTCATCATTTGTCAAGCCACGTCTGCATCGATTTACATTTGTAAGTAGACACTTACGAGCAGCTAACCATAACAAAGTTTTGCATCTTTGTGGAGCTTTAATCTTCCATAATCGTTCCCATTCTCTTTCTTGTTCCACTAGAGTCCCTGAGAGCATGTTATAGGCAGATTTAACTGTGAAGTTCCCATGCCTCTCCCACTTCCATCTTGCCTCTTGCGTATTTGGATTAACTTCAATCCCATCATTCACCTTATCCCACATTTTTTTAATACCTGACCACACATTAGACCCAAACCTTTTTGCTTCTATTAAAGGGAGGATATCATTTCCACATTTATATTTATCCCGTACCACCTTTACCCAAAGGTCATCCCTTCGAGTTACAAGTTTCCAACCAAGCTTCATAAGAAGAGCTTGATTTTGGTATTTCGCATGTTTTAGACCTAGTCCTCCTTTTCTTTTTTCCTTACATACCTCATCCCAAGCAACAAGAGGTATCTTACGTCTCTCTAGAGAACTTCCCCACAAGAATGCTCTGTTCACTTTATCCAAAGTCTCACAAACATTATTGGGAAGATAAGAAGTTTGCATAGTATAGACAGGAATAGCAGAAGAAACAGAGGATATAAGAGTAGACCTTCCTGCAAGAGAAAAAGAACTAGAACGCCATTTTGCTAGTTTATCTTTAACTTTATCAATCACCATGAAAAGTATCCTTCCCAACTCTCTTATGATGGAGTTGCACCCCAAGGTATTTCCCAAGATCCTCTGTTGATGTAAAGCCAAGGGAATGACCAATCTCCGTGCGCATGTCATGATTCACATTATTTGAAAAGAAGACACGGGTTTTGGACGAGTTTACCTTAAGTCCCGAGCTTTCACAGAATTGATCAAGGCACTCACGAATTAAGTCAGCTTGATGAGGGGAAGCTTCTGTGAAAAGGATAATATCATCTGCGAAAAACAAATGAGAAATTGGAGGACCTTTCTTAGTTAACCGAATAGGCTTCCATTCATTTAAGTCCATCCTTTCTTGTATCATGTGGGCAAGTTTTTCGATACAAATTACAAAAAGGTAAGGTGATATTGGATCACCCTGTCGAACGCCACGTGAAGAAGAAAAGAGATCCGCTTTATTCCCATTCCATAATAATTGAAGTCTAGCAGTACTGATACACTGCCCAATAACCTGCAACAAATTATTAGGAATTTGAATTTCTTGAAGGCATTTGAGAAGAAATTGCCAATTCACCCTGTCATACGCCTTCTCCAAATCTATTTTGATTGCCATAAAACCCTTTTTCCCTCCCATCGTTCTCATTGAATGAATGACTTCCTGTGCAACAATAATATTGTCCGAGCTATGTCTCCCTGGAACAAAGCTGCACTGATTAGGAGAGATAATGTGCGGCATAAAGGCCTTCATTCGATTAGTCACGATCTTTGTAATCAGCTTATAGATGACATTACATAAACTAATCGGTCTGATGAGGTCTTTAAATGTCTCGGGATGATCCTTTTTTGGAATTAGCACAATAAGAGTTTCATTTATATCACATAATAACTTAGGGTCTTGAAATACCTGCTGCACATATTTTATTACTGATGGTCCCACTGTAGGCCATTGGTGTTGGAAGAATAAAGCATTAAATCCATCAGGGCCAGGAGATTTGAGAGCACCCATACTAAACATAGCTTCTTTAATCTCAGATTCTGTCACTTCTCTTTGGCATATGCGGATATTAGCTTCCGATAGTGACGGAAAGGTTAAGGCACATGTGAGATTAGGTCTTACCATTTGCTCCTCGGCAAACAACTTGGAGAAGAACTCTGTCGCATGAGTTTTAATCACTTCTTCATCAAAGCACCAATTTCCATCGTCCATACAAATAGCATCAATTCTATTCATCTTCCTTCTACCATTGGCATGGGCATGGAATAGACGAGTATTGCGATCCCCTTCAATGGACCAATTAATTCGAGCTTTTTGAGCCCACAAGAGAGCTTCCTGTGTAAGAGTTTCATCAAGTTCTTTCCACAACTCTCATTGTAAACCTTCATAAAAGACAGCATCTCTACCCCTTGATAGTGCACGGTTCACTCCATCAAGACGACATAGTAATTTATTCTTACGGCCTTGAATATTCCCAAAGATTGCCTTATTCCAATCCCTACAAGCGTTAGAAAAACAATGAATATTGCTTACCCAATCTTTTGAAGAGCTCCACTCCTGTTTCACGAAGTCATTGAATTGGTCATGTAGAACCCAAGAAGCGATAAACCTAAATGGACGCTGTGGTAGAGCCTTTGAAGAGCACCCATCCATTTTCAACAATAAAGGCCTATGATCAGACTTGAAGAAAGACAAATGCAAGACTTTTGCATCAAGAAAAGCATAAAACCAGTATTCATTAGCAAAGAATCTATCAAGTCTTGCTTCAGTGGTTCCCCTTTTCCAAGTAAACATTGGTCCATTAAATCCAACATCCATCATATTCAAATCATCCGCCCACCTACAGAATTCTTGATCTGAGTTTATGTGAGATGTAGCATTAGAACTTCTCTCATTATCCAGAATTGTTGCATTGAAGTCCCCCCCAATAAGCCAAGGCCACTCCATCGATTCACCAATTCGTAACAGTTCATTCCATAGAGTTCGACGATATATACGGTTAGGACTAGCATAAACCACAGTAAGACACCATTTCTTATTATTGGATTCCATCACCAAATGAGTAAATTGTTTTTGTTGTTCAACCACGGTTACTTTCAACTTATCTTCATCCCATAGACACCAAATACCTCCACTATAACCCTCCGCAGCAGAAAATGTATAATTATTAAATCCCATCTTTGAAATACTTTGTTGGGATTTTTGAGCATCAGAGCGTGTTTCTAAAATAGCCAGAAAATCCAAATTATAAAATTTATTTAATTCACGTACAAGGCTTGGAATTGACTTCGAGCCTGTACCTCTTGAGTTCCATATGATGTAGTTCATTGGGAAACCATAGAATGGATAGGGACCAAACCACTGTCCAGAATATAATTAGCATCCTTGGAAGGAAGAGCATCCAGGTTCCTTTCCTCCCTACTCATATCTTCATCTATCATGTCACTAGGCCCTTTTTCCTCTTCCTCATGCAAAACAAGTCTTGATTCATGCATGTGCGTTAGGCCCAATGGTGTCATATTGTCATTATGGGCTAGCTTGGCCCCACTTTCATGTATAATCACCTCATTTTGCATCTCCACGTTTTGCAAGGAAGAAAAAAGGTTGGTTGCCATATTGGGTTGAGACTTCATATCATTCTTTGGTTTGGCCCACCCAGGAGGTTTATTTTCTTTTCCAAATATTTTGGGCCTTGCTTCTTTCTTCCTCTTAGAGCCCACTACAACCCATTCAGACTTGACATTTCCATCCTCTTTAATGCCTCCATTTGACTTATCCACACCAACGCCCAATATTCTTTCTTTTTTATCCTTTATTGAAATAACTGACCGAGATCTTTCGTTATTACTCCTTTCCTTTCTCATTAATTGTGCATTCATCATAGATCCTTTATTTTCTCCCGACTTCTTCTCTTCCTGACGTAAATCACGCCTCAAAATCATATGAGGACCTAAATGCTCGGATCCTCCTTGTGATGGTTGTTTAGCGACCACCGCACTCCTTGCCGGCAACGAACTCCGACCACCATACTCTTCATTTTGACCCTTTCCAGTGCAAGCATCCGACTGCTTATGCCCATGCTCATTCGCCGTATCTCCTTCCTTACGCTCTGGACAACCTTGTTGTTCATGTCCATATAGTCCACAGTTAAAGCACACGAGATGTAGTCCTTCATAAACCAGCTGTTTGTCTTCTCCAAGAACTGTGAAAGCCGGCAATAAAGGTTTCTCGAGATCAATTTCCACGCAAATTCTTGCAAATTCACCTTTATCATAAATGGATGTCGACCTATCAATTTTAATGATCTTCCCTATCATATTTCCTATCATTCCCAATGATTCAACAGTACAAAGCTCCATTGACAAATCTGGAATCCGAACCCACACTGCTATTTTCCTTTGGCAATCAGCTTTCCAAGGATTAAAATTAGGTCTCCAACGCTGCACTAAAAGATAGTGATCATCAATCATCCATGGGCCTTCATAATACGCATAGTCTCTATCTTCTTTGCTGGAGAAAGAGACAATATAATAGTCATTACTCAACGGAACAACTTTAAGCGGTTGTTGGGGCTTCCACATACGATGAACCCGATCAATGAGGATGTGTTTAGGGATAGATAACCCCAACACCTTAATGATTAACGAATTCATCCAAGGCCGACACCATGCTGTGTATTGTTCTGTTGTCATAGACAAGACTGGGTACCTACTAGTCCGTATTGTTTCCTCGTGCTCATCCCTTATTTTTGCCGTATCCCCTCCCTCCTTCTCCATCTCTGCATTTTTCTTAGCAAAGAAGCCCTTCCACCCACTCACAATATCATCCTCTTCCTCATGGCTCACTAGATAGCCAAGACCCCCAGGGGCTAGCAGTTTCTCCTTGTAAGAAAGGAAAACTGGTCTCCGATTCGCTCTAACAGTCTCCTGTCCCCCCATACATTTTCCCTGCCTTGTCTCCTCCACCTCCAAAGGCGAATGACCCTATAGGTTGTTTCCCTCGATCTTGACAGCTACTACCCCCATCTCCGTCACTTTGGCCTCTCCCTCCGCCGTCCCCATCCCCCTTCTCTCTCCCGTCTCCATCGCACGATTTCCTCACGCTGTCACTCATGCTTTTTTCATTTCGCCAGAACTGGGTTCTCTAAGTTGTGACCTTTCTACAAAATTCAATCCTATTTATTATCAATTATTATATTATATAATTGGTAATCAAGTTGGCCTCATAAACCTTAGATCAACAGTGCTAGGCCGTGCAATACTTATATTGGCAGGATGATAAAACGCCAACCTGAGCCCTCCACTTTATGGTAGGTTCACGTAGATACATTTCATTAGTTCTGACGAAAGCTAAACTACAAGGCCAATATAAATGTATCATATATGATTATGTATCCTACTTTTATAATATTATTATTTAATTATAAATTTATATGAAAAATAGAATATATATAAGCATGTATTATTGGAGAACTTAGTATAATGTATATTAAAAAAAATTGATATAATTATGCTCCAAACATAAGCCGATTTTTTTTCCATGGTCAAAAGAAACTCACAAATTATCGAGTGTTCACAAATTATGCACGATGTAAATATGTATTTAATTAATACAGTTCAAAAATCAAATTAATCACTGATTTTAAATGTAAGTGTAAGAGTCAGTTGACTTTTTTTCATAAATTAAAGAAGATAATCAATTGATATATTTATCATTTTTCTCTAAATTAATTTATCTAATTTATAAACTAATGTATAACCTAATTATAAATATCAGTATTTCAAAAAATATATAGTATTAAATAGCTTATTTAGTTTTCGTAATTTCTTTTAAAAGAGTTAATTGAGTCTTAAATTAAGGATTATAATTGGTTATTAAAAGTTCAACACAGATACAGAGCGCAATAGCACCCATATTATTTTCTGTCTCTTTGGCCATTGCATTCAAGTTCGTTGTATACCTCTTTCTTTCTTTCTTTTTTTAATGAAAACTGGATTCCATCATCTCAAAACAGCATTACAAAAAAGGGATAATCGCAATATTGTATTCTAGCATCAACAACCACCGTCTAAAAATAGAAGGTGGTAGGTAATGAAAGAAACAAAAGTTTCATGTGAGGATATGGGTCAATTTCGCTAATTGGTCCGCTAAATCTTTCCCATCTCTAGGAAAGTGGTTAATACAAATTGTCAATTCCTAAACATTGAAAATTTGACATCTTCGATAATAAGCAAGTTTGATTATCCTTTGAAAGTGCTTATAGAAACATTTTTACGTAAGTTGAGACAAAATTCCTTTCACATATTTATCTCGAATTGCATAAAATCACTTTTCAAAAGCTATTTCTAAACATCCTAATTATCTCTGAAGGGTGACTGATATAACAGCCTATGATTGATAACAGAGTGACTGATATCACAACCTTTGGTTACAATGTGTGTCAACCTCAATGCAATTAGTAAAACTTCAATTTTTTTTTTTTTTTGTAATTTTTTACCAGAATGGAGAGTCAATGGAAGGCAGGCCCCTATCAGAATGGAAGAGGAAGAACTGGGAACGAAGCAGCAATGAAAGGTGGTGACAGAGCAAGGAGAACGACGGCCGGGGGAGAGGAAACGGTCATGAGCAGCAGCAAAGTTCAGAATTCAGAGAAGAAGAGAGGAAGATGAATTCGCTGGTCTCAGAATTTGGGGGTTCGGGAAATAGGAAAAAAGAGGCTTCAGAGCAGTGAGTTGAGGTCGACGAGGGACTTCATTGTTCCGTTTTTTTTTTTTTTTGAAAGAAATAAAAATTTGTGGCTTACACAAATATCTATAAATGAGTTACCTATCTATAATATTTGGTGATCAACTCAGGAGCTTGAGGACATGTTTGGTTTGAAGTGAGGCTAGGGTTAATTAATTAAAGGGAGGTCAGGGAAGATTATAAGAGGTTGTGAACCTTGTTTTGTTGGAAGGGACTAAAGGAGCGGGAAGATTTAGTGTTTGATTTTAAAGATGAGTTAATTTAATTATAAATTGATAATTATATCTTTATCATTTTATTTACATTTTTTTATAATATTTATATCATAAACTTGTCAAAAACTTGTTACCCGAACTATTTGTTTTATATTACCTCTTATGACTAAAACAAAATCAATACAATTTTTTGTGGAAATTAAAAGAACTAAACAAATTGTTTTAAATTATTTTTTCTAAATTAATTTATCTAACTTATAAACTAATACATCAATTTTAATCTTTAATGAGTCAATTGCCTTTTTTTTTAAATATTAAGAAAGTTAAATAAATTATTTATATGTATCATTTTTTTATATTAATTTGTTTAACTTATAAATTAATTTAATACTACATTTAAATAAATATTTGTAAGCAACGTGTTTAGTTTCTTAAATCTCATGAGTGGTTAACTTGCTCATATTAAACAGAATATTTAATTATATCACAATGCATCGAAATTGAGAAATGGCAAAAGGGTCATATTGGGAGAAAGAAGGAAGAAGGAAGAAGGAGATGATCAAAGAGAGTGAATCTTCATAGACACTCCACCATTTGTTGCCTCCCATGACGTTCAGCAACCATTCAAGCCAAACCATTTCTACCACTTGGAAACTTTTCCCTGTGCAAGTTGTTGAAGCTTTCTTGAGCTTTTCCATGGTTGCACCAAGACTCAAAACAGACCATCTTTCAGGAAAAGGAAAGGACCAAAAAACCCTCTACTCTTCATCTGCACCACACCCCCTCTCTTCATCATCACCATCTTCCTCCTCCCTTTCACACCATTCACGATGACGAGAATGAATGAACTGCGGGGGAGAAGCCGGCGGCAACAATCAACTATCAAGGTTAAGGATCCACCGGCAGTTGTGTAGCTGCTGCAGCGACGGCTAGAGGAGGTTGCGACGATGATTGGAGTAAAAGTGACGACAAAGCACGGAGGTGAGAAGCGACTGTGAAAACTCCGACGAAACGGGAAGGGCTGTAAGCTGAGATGATGGCTATGGAATATTTAAAAGTTGACATGGATAATTTTGTCAGGATAAGAGAAATTTTCTCACCCCCTCCAAAAAAAATGACAACTTCAGTGCGGTCCTATAAGTACTGGGCCTCTTTATAAAGTTGAGATGCTAAGGCCCAACACTATAAGCTGTCCTATCAACTATCAACCTCTGCTTTCGGCCCAACACAATTTTTTTGGCAAGAAAGTTTATGAGTTGGGTTTACGTGTAAGCCTTCAAGTTCAAAGAGCGCTTACAGAGGTAATTATCAATTGTTTACTAATAAAGTACTTACGTAATTAATGAGATTTAAATTCACGAACTTATGAATTGTAAGCTAATTTCTTACCAACTGAACTAATTTTAATTGATAAGACAATTTAAATGTATCTGCGACCGCTTGGGTCATACAAGTGAGTGCACCATTTTTTTTTTTGTAAAAAAGTAACTGTTATGTAAAATCGAAAGAAAAGGAAGGAATATATATATATATATTGAATCATTAAAAATGTTTTTAGTTATCATGAGAGATTGAGAGCTCTCCCTCTCTGTGGCTTTATTTCTTGTTTAGTTGTGTGATAGGAAGCTAAAACTGGTGGATCTGTATATTTATATGTTCATGTTAGTAGAAGGCTAGGAGGAGTATATTAGTTTGACTGATTATTGTACTTTATATAAAATTTAGTTAATTTTTATTTGGTACATTCGCTCTCTCTGTTGGCGCCGTTGTGAGCTCTGTTTTCTTTCCCGATTCATTACTCAACGATTAAGAATTGGGAATTAACTCTGTTCTTCAACGAATCTGGGTCCTAAATTTAACTGTATATTCCTGATTTTCAGGTGGGTGTGGAGTTCTGGGCAAGATGGGCTCACAGAAAAGAATAAACGATTTTGAGTATTCCTTTTTATCGCTAATATATATATACCTTAAGATGGTTCATGGAGATGACATTTTTCTTCACTTAGTGACCATTTGAATTAACGGTGTGAACTACTTTTCTAATGTATTTTATGATTTATAAAATAAGTATATGAGATAAGTTTTATATCGATTTAAAAGTTTGTTTGTGGTAGAAAAATATTTAGTACCAGATGCACATCGAATAAAAGTGCATGAACATAAACTTCATGGGGCAGTTTTGAGTTTTTCAATCCTAACTAAAATTCACAAAGACCGAATGGGTTCTTTCCCATAAGAGTCGAGTAGTGAAAAATTATAATATTATATAATATAAATCACACTTCAGTTTCATTTAAACAAACACGGAGATGAAATATGAATTATCTTTAGGCAATAGATACTTGGATGGTTTAAAATTACAATACAATATAATTGAAATCATTTAAATTTTTACCCATGTTTATTCAATTTGAATGTCATCAATCCTTTGATTTCCTGCAGATCACTTTTTTCCTGCCAACAAATGAGGATATTTCTAGTTATAGTTAAATTTTCCTATGTAAGTAGACGGAAAGGTCGCTGATTTTATATAAATTTTATTCTGTGCAGGTAGGTGATGCCAAAATCACTTCTGACCACTTGGTTTGTGCACTGTGCATTTAACCAAATGGTCAGAGGTTCGAAATGGCAAGAAAGAAGAAGAACAAGGGAATATACTCTCCATGAGGTATTTCAAAATACCTCCCATTTTTTTTGTGAATTCTTTTTTTTTTTTTTTTTGGAAAAAGAAAACCCTTATTGTGTGACTCTGAACCGCTATTCTCTCTCGGTAAAATATTTTCTTTCTTTCTGTGTCTATTTTTTTTTTCATACGTGTAGGTTTGAACTTAGGTTAGGGAGGATTTGATGAATATGTCACCCATATGCTTTTGCTGTCTTATGAAGATTAGATCGGAGCAATAGCTGAAAGAGGCATTTGTCAATAATGGTTAATCTAATTGATGAAGAGGTTAACTCATTAATATAAGATTGTAAATTTAAATTTTGTTAATGTGAAAATAGGTGATCTGTAATTATCTTTATAAATACTTTTTCGTCCCGTAGATATTGTATCTAGATTTCGGTGAGTTTTTGGAGCCAATTCACCGAAGCTTTTTAACACATACCTTATATTAAAAATTCTTGGTATAATATTGAATGGGTATTTAACTTCACGCAAGACAATTAGCTGCACATCAAAGTATTGCTCAAAAAGTACAAAGTGAATATTGAAAGGGCTTTAAGCTTAGAAACTACGTTTATCATCTCACTGAGACAAGTTAATTAATTAACAAGCGCAGAACTTGAATTAATGAGAATCAACAAAACACAGTTATTTGGGAATGTATTTGTGGATGTCTCTTTCAAGGGCCAAATCCAAAGCTCCATGCTCTTGCTTACATCAGACCCAGCTATGGCGTTTCTATGTTCACGAGGTAACAATAGTTTTGTTTTGTTTTTTTTTGCTTAAGCATAAATATCTCCTGGGTGCAATCATATTTGGGCATTACCGGGCATTAAGCATGTACACACATCTCCTGAGGGTAATTTGAACCTTGATTATGTGTTCACTAGGTAGCAATAGTTGCCTTTAACTATTTTCATCATTGAGGAACCGGTTATTTGGTCAGTGTTAGAATTTAAAGAATGAATCAAAAGAATCTTAGAAAGGGTAGTTTATTATTCATGCAAGTGCATCCAATAATCAGTGTCTTTTTACTCCAAAAATTATTTTTTTTAATAAAGCATATATGAATGTACATACTACACATCTTGTCCTGTTTATAAGTACCTTCAAACATATTTCATATAGATATAAATTATACATTTATATGAAAAATTTAATAACATAACTTATAACTTGTGAATATGATTAAAAAATTGTTTCTCTACGGAATATGAAGCGTAGGAGCATGTGCACTTGTGCATTGCGTATTTGCAATTTCATATTGACAGTGTTTTTCTTAAAAAAAGAATTAAATATACAATTTTATGTGTGAGTGAATATTTATTAAATTTTACTGTTATTGTATGTTGCAGATACTGGAGTAAGATGAGATGCCTTGTCTACGAGTAGGACAACGAAATATTTCCATTGCTACCTCTCATATACCGCTACTGCTACTACTAAATTATGATTTTTAAACATTATTAATTGTTAGATATATTCTTATAAATAATGTTATTTCTTGTATTGAATCTTGTCATTGCATACTGCTTAATTGTTATAGGGTTTGTTGGTGATGACATCCATTTTTTGAGACCTTATAATAATTCTCCTAAAGATATATTGGCCCTCTTCGTGAGTGAGAGCTTTTTCTTATTTTTTTTCCCATAATGATCAGATAAGATCATTGCTTTTGTGAGATTGAGAGACTGAAGTGTGTAGGAAAACAAATTTTTTAAGAGACAATTGAAATTCATTATTTTTTTCAAACCAATTACAGTTCAAACAATAATTTTTCACATATCACAGCACATCAAATCAAACAATTTAACACTTTCAAAGAGCATATATACACACACATTTATAAATTAACAAATATAAAGTGAATAAAATGTCGGCAAAATTTTTCCTAAAAATTGGAACTTTCAATAATTTTTCAAAGAAAACCTGTGTTGGTTTATGCATTGTTTGATTGGGGGTTTTTGAAGGGGAGGTAAGGGTAAGTTAAGGATATGATGGATATAATTGTGTTTGGTTGGGAAAAATGAGAGGGAGGTGAGGTGTCAAATTTTGTCTTTTCCCTCACCCTCCCCTCCCCTCTCTAAACCCTTAAAATTGGGGTTTTTTGGAGGGGTGAAAAAGTTGGGGTGTAAAACTAACTAAAATACCTATTCCAATTTTGTAATATTCCATCACTGCCCTTTTTCATTAAAAACCCTTTCCCCCTTTTCTTCTGCAATCCTCACACGCACTGTCGATTTCCTTTTGTATATGGACCTGTAGGTACTTGTGCAGAGTGTTGAAAGCATCCAAGAAGAGACTGCAACAATGGAAGCTAAAATAAAGACTTCCTTCATCTACGATGGTAAGTTTTGTACATATAAGTTCAAATACCAACTATCATTCATTACTTCTTTATATAGATCAATACCCGAAAATTAATTAAATCTATATATATATATATAGAGACACAAATTTTGCTACAGAAGGAATTAAATATTGAGTGTAAAAAACTCCTATCATTAATGAAGTTATCTTAATATGTTATTTATATCTTTTGGCGTAATTTACATTTATAAAGAAACTAAGGAGGAGGTTGGCAAAGCGGTTCTTGCTTTACCTGCAACATCAACTTCACTTGATCTTAAGGCTGTCCAAGCTCTTTATAAGTCAAATTTTATCTTTTTACTTGAAGTCTAGAATTAGAAGAAGAAGTCAAATTTTTCACTTTGTGCTATATAGACTACCAATGAAACAAGAGACACCAATGTTCAATATGGACCTAAATCAGAGAACGCTGAAATGTCTAACTTGTTAAAATACTCTTGTGATTTTAAAGGACAACCCAAGCCTTCATGATGTTACTCCCTCTTCCCATCATCGTAAGTGTCTTTCTTTTTCTAATGATTTCAGTTTTCACATTCTCTATCACTCATGTACTAACTTTCTTGGATCTATATATGTCAGAATCACACACTGTTGTTGCCGACCTTTCTTCTTCGATATTAGAGACTGGTGAGATCTTAGAACTTGTGGAGTTAAAAGGTGGTGAAGTAGCTTTGTTTGCAAAAGCATTGAAGCTATATCCTCAACTAAGGTTGTCTCATGGACAACGTACACGCACAGTAATAGCTTTCTCCTACAGAGTGCTCATTGATATCTTGCTAACGCTGACAACCAAGACCCCTCGTACCATTACAGCATTTGACAAATTGAACGCAGAGGAAAACTTGGGTACTGCAACATTTTAGGTTTCGACAAAGGGTGGATTGATTAGGTTCGAGACGTAGTTTTTGGCACTGACATGTTTGATGTCAAGGCATTGGAAGAAGAAATTCAAGTAATGAAGGCAGTGCTGGAGACATGTGACATTACATTGGAGCAAGTTCGAAAGGAAAGAGTAGAAATCAAAGAGAAAATTGCAGGTGTGACTAGAAAGTTGGGGATGGTGCAAAGAGAGTTTGAAGCAGTTGATTCTCAGTTGGGGTATCTCTCGGAAGATCGTGAGAAATTAATCAGAAAGATGATGGAGTTTAAAGGAATATTAAGTGCCCAGGACAGACCTTTTGGCATATAGTTGCAATTGATTATTTCATTTTTGTTTCCAAAACAACTGAAAAGCACTAAACCGTAATGCACAAGATGAACATTTTACCAAGTTCAACTAAATAATTGGGACTTCAGAATTTTGAATTGTGATGATGTATGGATAATTTGGCCTTTAATCGGTGTCTAACTGTTAGTTCTGATATCATCAATTATTTGTTTTGATAGTTTGAAGAAAAGATTTGTCGTAATCGTTTATTTAAAAAAAGTATATCATAACCAGCAGTGCATTGTAATGTTTTAATTTATTTAATTCTTGTTATCTATTTACTAGCACATAAATTACCCTAAACCATCAAGAGAAAATCATTATATTATATACAATTAATTTAGAAGGAACAATTAATAATAATACTTAATTTACTTTTTTATTTAGCATATAAATTACACTAAACTACCCCCTACTTTATGCTCATACTTAATTGACTGATATAAGGTTAGTCGATGCTATATAATAGAGAATTCTGAACTTTCAAAGAACAACATGAGCATAAAGTGATGGTGGCCAAAATGAGGATGCTGAGATGGATGTGTGATCATACTAGAATGGATAAAATTTGTAATGATAATGAATATCTTTTTAATAATATATGAGAATTTTAAACAGCAACACAGTACCTAATTGGAAATAAACAAACGAACATGTACTTGGAAATACAAAATCAGAGAAGGCTACAGAAGCAAAACTTGATGATTTTATGCCTCCTACCCCATCATAAGTCCCCTGTTTTACTCTGTTTCATTACGATACTCCCCAGTAGTTTTTGTTAATATATAAACAAACTTATGTGCAATGTTGAACAGTGCTTGTTTAAATTCTACAGCATCATTAATATATAACCAAACTTATCTTTTTGAGTTTCTCTATAGTATTGAGAAGATTCTGCATAACTTAGTTTGCTTGCTCACATGTTGATGGCTGTTAACAGAGTTTAAAAAAAATAATAAATGCCCAGAGTAGACCCTTTAGAATTCAAGAGTGTTTGCTTGAGTGTTATGTAGTGAGTGAACCATAATGCTCAAATACAACACAACCATCGGCATGAAACAGAGCATGTGGATGTAGAAGAAGAGCATACAAGCTTGAGATTAGTGGCTTTACAACAAGAACAGAGGTAAGAAACAATTAATTAATGAAGTGGTTGAATTAATTGATAAGTCCTTATGTATAATTAAGTCACAAACATGTTTCTTGTTTAGAACATGTTTGGATTAGCTTTTGGAAAATAACCTCTGTCTCGGTTTGTATAAAAGTTATTTTTAGAGAATAGATTTTGAAGAATAACTTCTGAAAAAGCTGAAAAAAATAGTTTTTGGAAAACCATGGTTTCCACTCCCAAACCATGTTTTTGAGGGTTAAAAGCTATTTTGGAGAATCTGAGTATGTCTATCTACCACTTTTTGAAACCATAGTTTTGGGCCCATAAGTTATTTTACATTTTCGAAGTATGTTTGTCAACAACTTTTTCAAAATCATGGTTTTTAAGGAAAACCATGGTTTTATTAGTTTTCCAGACATGTACTTAATATAAGATCCACTATGCAATGGATCAAAGAACCAGAAAAATATAGTTGGAGAAATTAAGGACAGAGAGTAGCATGAAATGCATGATTATATTTAAACTCTCACTATTAAATAAAAAGGTTAATACAATATTTGACATCTCAATTTGCCATCATTTTGATTTTAGTTCATTGAGTTTTTTTTCTTAATTTAATACTTTTGTCATTCAATAATGTAATGCTATTTGCAGTTTTCATACTGATGTTTTTAACAATAAATAAATTAATATACAATTTCACGTGTAATATTAAATTTTTACTGTCGTGTTCCAGCTGAGGTGTCCCAGTTTCGTTGGCTCCAATAGGTCAAGATGCCATGTCTAAGAGAATGGAATATTTCCATTTATCAATATTATGACTTTTGTTTATCTTTTGATAAAGTATTCGTTATTATCAACCCCTTTCAATATCATACTCTTCTTTTGGTTGTCCCCACCATGTGCCATGCTTGTTAACAAATGTGTCGCTACTATTTATATTTCAATTGATTACAATTACAATCACATGGAGCCAGTTATGTAAATTAATTTACTATTTATGTTAATTTTATCACCTGCCCTACTCCAAGTAACTAATATGAATCCCGGCAAAAAAAAAAAAAAAGAGTAGTGATAAATTAATCTGAATTTTCTTGCCAACAATTCATATTTAAAGAATAATAATGGATAAGTAAATTAAATGACTTATTGTGTGTTAGATTTAAGTGATAGCAAGAAAGTTGAATTAAACATAATATTTTTCTTTTGAGAAAACTTCTTTTTAAAAGAACCTCATTACGATTAACCGATTTCTAATTTCGTTGCTTTAATTTACTGTTATTATAAAATGCAGGATATGAAGCAATAGAAGGATAAGCACCAAGCCCTTCAACACGAGAATCTTCTAGCAGCTTCCACTATTATCAATAATGGATAAGTAAATGACTTATTCTGTGTTAGATTTAAGTGACAGCAAGAAAGTTGAATTAAACATAATATTTTTCTTTTAAAAAACTTTTTTTTTTTTTTAAAGAACTTCATGAGAATTAACCGATTTATAATTTCGTTGCTTTAATTTACTGTTACTATAAAATGCAGGATATGAAGCAAGAGAGGATAAGCACCAAGCCCTTCAACACAAGAATCTACTTTGAGTTATCTTCCAAACTAAGATGATGATGAGGATGCAGCTTCCACGCTTATCAATAATGACTCTAGGCTCAATTTCATATAAGGCCTGGCCATTGCCTTCATCATCCTCATATTAAATTATGATTTCTGAACATTATTAATTATTATATATATTCTTATAATTAATGTCATTTTTGGATTCATATCTATTGGCCCCATGCACATTCAATGGTTAAAAGATTTTGGGTTATGAGATCTAAATGAAGGAATGTAATAACAAAGAATTTTTTAATAATAAGTAAGCAGAATAAACCAATTATTATTTTTTGTATTAAATCTTATTACTGCATATTATTCAGTTTTTGTAGATTTTTTCGGGGATTACATCCATTACTTGGAATATTATTATAATGTCCCAAAGATATTTTGACCCTTTTGTGAGTGAGAACTTCTTGTTCAGAACTTGTAAGATCATCATTTTGAGTGAGTATGGGAAAAAAAATTTTTTTTAAAAAACATTGAAAATCAATAATTTTCAATCAATTAAAGTTCAACCAATAATTTTTATTTTTTTTAACATATAACACCCATCAAGTCAAACAATTTAACAATTTTAGACACGATACACACGCATTTATAAATTAATAAATAAAAAATTAATATAAAATTCGAGCAAAATTTTCCCTAAAAATTGGACCTTTCAATAATTTTTGAAAGAAAACCTCAAATCCCATAGCCTTCCAAATTCAAACTAAGCTGCAAACCAAGTGTAAAAGAAATGCATACAAAACATCTAATAATTAACCAATTTAGATAATCTTCTACATCCCTTGGTTTAATCGTGCCGAAAGTGTTTCATGCACCAATTGCTTGATGCAGAGATTAAAATCAACATGTCTCACATTTTATTTTATTTATGTAAATGCCACCTGTCACATTTTTTACATTGTCCTCCAACGAAAGCTATAAAAGTTCCGATACAGAAATGTTTTTTTTTTTCTGTAGCAGTAGCAGTTTTCTCTCTCCATTTTGAATGCTTTTGATCAATGTTCTGTAACTTTGAAGAACGAAACTAGAAGTTAAATGAGCTTTCTTGTGGGAAAGACATCCGTTACCAAATAGATTTGATATAATTTTGACCGCAAGTACAATAAAGTCAAAATTGAAACTCTGAACATCATCAATTGCAAATTTGTTACATATATAATCAAATTTAGGAATGTTATTATGAAATTTTTGTGTCAATATCAAATAGTGAAACAAGTTTTTTTTTTTTTTTCAAAAAGCAATCTGCCTGTTAAAAAAAATAGAAAAGTAGTTTTATACCATTTCATAGTCAAATTTTGAGAGAGTCAACGGATTTATTTAACTTATATCCTGCTATTTATTACTGGCTACAATAATTTATAACTGATCTTTCAACTGTTTTCATTAAAATTTTAAGGAAAATGATAATAATTAATTTACTCATGTAATTATTAAGGAAAATGAAAGTGCAAAACGCCTCAAATTACCAAAAGCAAGTGTGGGTGCAAGGCTCTGAGGTCCCAGGAAGCACATGCATGCTTCGTTTTTAATTTGAGGAACAGCAAAACAAAGCATCAAATCTTGTTAAAACATTTCTAAGCCTTTTGATTCTTTTTAATTAAAAAAGCAAGCATACCTAGTTAGAATATAATATTTTAGACAATAGGTCAAAAAGGGAGTACGACAGTACATTTATTTTTTTTTTAGGATGTATCATATAAAATTTGCCACTTGTATAATAAAAACCAAACGAATCACGCCTAACATATTGACTAATAATTCATGATGGCACACATTTTTATTTGAAATAGTATATCAAATTCGCAAGTGGATTTATGACAAAGCAAAAGGAAGTACGAAATTGGTTTAACTCACAAATTGATAGTAAATAAATTAAATAGCCAAATAATTCATCATCAGCAGAATAATAATATAAGTCTAGAAAAGTTAACTTCATGACTGGATCACCCATTGTCTAATTGGCTTCGCAGCTAATTGGCCTGAGATTCGATCTTTCTCCTTCGACGGAGCCTAGCTTTCTGGGATCTCTCTCTCTCTCACACAGACACACATTCATGTCTCCAGAAACCCTCCCATTACTGATTTCTTAATATTAAGATTAATAATGCTACTTTCAATTCTTAATTTAAGAGTCAAACTTTAATATTTTTTTATGACAGCCAAGTGTTACGGGCAATCTAGAGAATGCAAGAATTCTCTAGAATATACATGTACATACAAGGGTACTCTAGGGTTTTCTAGAGACTTCCATAGGTTTCTACATTTTTCTTTACAAGCGTAAATATCTAGATATTTAGGAAGAATACTCTAGAAGACAAACGTAGGCCGTTAGATCGAATCGATTTTGACCGTCCATTGAGGAGGTGAAGACTATAAATACCCCTCAAGGATTCATTTGTAATGAATCAAGCAATCAAGCATTCTTCAAGCATTGTAGAGAAAGCATTCTCCTACTCCATCTCTCTCTAGTTTCTCTCTCTAGTCTTGTGCTTCTTACTTGTGAGCTTGTCCAGGTTACTTGGGAAGGCTGACCTAGTTCAAGTTTGGGTGAAAGATCGAGCTAAGTGCCGCACGGTTGTTGTAGGAAACAAACAACTCCGTGACACGTGGTATCAGAGCCAAGGTTACGAACAGGGGACTTCGTAATCATGTCTAGCAAGGACGCTGAAGCAAGCCACCTCACCGAAGTACAAGAAGAACGTGGGCGAGGGGAAGCCCGCAGTCAGTCAAAGAAACAGGGGGGAAAGTCTAAAGAGAGGACCACGTCAGGGTCTGTTTCTGCGGACATTGTTGAAGCCTTCGAGGCAAGGTTAGCAAAACTTGAGCTAGCCATGGGGGATGTCCTCGATGAGCAAGAGGAGAAGGAGGACCGCTTAAAGGAGCTCGAGGGTCGGATGCTGGGAGCACTCAATTCCTTCATCGACACTATGAACAAGTCGATGGAAGACTATCGTCGTGCTACGAATGCGGAGATCCAGTCCTTCAAGGAGGAGCTGCTTGAGGTAAGAACTAATCTCACCTTATGTAAGGCTACAATTGCAACAGGTGCCTCGGCAAGTACAACTCCCAAGCTCAAAGCCCCTGAACCACCAAAGTTCGGTGGCAAGCGTGATGCTAAGGAGTTGGACAACTTCCTATGGCATGTTGAACGGTACTTGGAAGCCATGAATATTGGGGAGGAGCAGATGAAGATCATTACAACTACTCTCTATTTAGAGCATGATGCGGCGCTTTGGTGGAGACGACGCTATGCCAAAATGGAGAGAGGCCTAGTCCAGATCCCCAACTATGTAGCATTCAAGGAAGAGTTGAAGAAGCAATTCTATCCTGAAAATGCTGAAGAGTTGGAGATGAAGAAGCTCCGTGGACTCAAGCATACAGGTTCACTGAAGGAGTACATACGGGAGTACTCATCCCTCATGCTTGAGATCCCTGACCTATCTGACAAGAACCGCCTGTTGTAGTTCCTGATGGATTACAACGATGGGCAAAACAAGAGCTTAAGCGACGAGGTGTCCAAGACCTAGCAAGTGCCATTGCGGTAGCTGAATCCCTTATCGAGTTCTCAAAGGACTCGCAAAAGAAGGAGAAAGGCAAGAAGGGCACCTTTAGCAAAGGTGGGGGAGAGAAGCCCCACAAAGGCAGCAAGTCCTTCAAGGGGAAGGACAAGCAAGGTGGGCCGGCAAGGAGCAACACAGGTGGAGACGTGATTGCTTCCTTTGTGGTGGTCCGCATCTGGTGAAGGACTGCCCTAATCGTGGCAAGTTGAATGCTATGGTCTCATCGTATGAAGGGACTTCGCAGCCAGAGGAGAACGTGCATCTGAGTTTGATGCGCGTCATTAATGCAATCCAGGCTAAGGCAGGTGATGCCTCGAAGGGAGAGGTTGCCAAGGCCAATGTAAAATCGGTGATACAGCCCGGCAAAACCCTCGTGTATGTGGATGCGGTGGTGAATGGAGTCCGCACCAAGGTTTTGCTCGACGGTGGAGCAAATCAAAATCTAGTGGCACGCGAGGAGCCTGAGAAATTGGGGATAAGTTTCTCAAAGGAGCCTGGATGGATGAAGTCTGCAAATCATCCAGCCAAACCGTTGTTCGGTGTCGCTAGAGGTGTCCCTATCCAGATGGGGACTTGGGTGGGCACAGTTGACTTGAATGTGGTTTCCCTGAAGGATTACAAGATGGTGCTTGGGCTTGACTTCATGGAGAGAGTCTTGCCCTTTACTTTAACAGATGATGGGTGCATACAATTCCGAAGTGGTGGCCAAGACCACAAGGTAACTGTTGAGCGCATTCCAGTTGGTTCCAGCATACTATCTGCCATGCAAGTGGCTAGGGGAATCAAGAAAGGCGAGGAAACCTACTTGGTGGCATGCAAAGAAGAAGGTAATGTCTCAAACTCTCTTAATGTTCCTAATGAAATTAGTAATTTGTTGAGAAAGTTCAAAGATGTGATGCCACCCGAGCTGTCAAAGAAGCTTCCTCCGAGAAGAGAAGTGGATCATGCTATCGAGTTGGAGCCTGGAGCTAAACCACCAGCCATGGTACTATACCAAATGGCTCCACTGGAATTAGAAGAATTGAGGAAGCAGTTGAAGGAGTTACTCGATGCAGGTTTCATTAGGCCTTCAAAGGCACCTTATGGAGCTCCGGTGCTATTCCAAAAGAAACATAATGGAAGTCTACGGATGTCCACTATCGAGCTCTTAATAAGGTGACCATAAAGAACAAGTATCCGATCCCCTTGGTCGATGACTTGTTCGACCGATTAGGCAAGGCCCGGTGGTTTTCAAAACTAGATTTGAGATCGAGCTACTGGCAGGTACGCATCGCTACTGGAGATGAGGCTAAGATAACATGCGTGACTCGATATGGTTCATATGAGTTCTTAGTCATGCCGTTCTGACTCACGAATGTGCCAGCAACGTTCTGCACCCTCATGAATAAGATTTTCCACCCGTTCCTTGATAAATTTGTGGTGGTATACTTGGATGACATTGTCATCTATAGTGAAAGCCTCGAGGAACATGTGGACCATCTAAGGCAAGTGTTCCAAGTGTTGCACCAAAATGAGCTATATGTGAAGTTGGAGAAATGTTCTTTTGCGCAACAAGAGGTGATGTTCTTGGGACACAAAATTGCTAATGGGCGGATTAGCATGGATGAGGCCAAGGTACGAGCTATTAATGAGTGGGAAGCTCCCATGAATGTTTCGACTTTACGATCTTTTCTTGGCCTAGTAAATTATTATCGAAGATTTATTCAAGGGTACTCGAGGAGAGCCATACCCTTGACTAACTTGCTTAAGAAGAATGTCCCTTGGGTATGGGACGAAGCTTGTCAACAAGCTTTTGAAGATCTTAAGCAAGCCGTGATACAGGAACCTGTACTAGCATTGCCAAACTACTCTAAGCCATTTGAATTTCAGAGTGATGCTTTGGAATATGCCATTGGTGGGGTGTTGATGCAGGAGAGACATCCCATAGCCTACGAGAGCCGCAAGCTGAATGAGACGGAGAGGCGATATCTGACTCATGACAAGGAGATGACAGCGATCATCCATTGCTTGCGAGTTTGGAGGCATTACTTGTTGGGGAACAAGTTCGTTATCAAGACAGATAACGTGGCAACGAGCTACTTCTAGAATCAGAAGAAGTTCACCCCGAAGCAAGCTAGATGGCAAGATTTTCTTGCTGAGTTCGACTATGTGATGGAGTACAAGCCTGGCAAGGCTAATGTGGTTGCGGATGCATTAAGTCGCAAGGCTGACCTTGCCGCGGTCACTAGTGTGGGAAGTGACCTATTGGATCGAGTCAAGGAAGGCATGGAACATGATTCCTTTGCAAAGAATTTGCTCACACTAGCAAAGGAAGGCAAAACCCGACGGTTTTGGGAGCAAAATGGCTATGTTTACACCGTTGGGAATCGATTGTTCATTCCTCGATGGGGCAACCTTTGAAGGGAGTTGATGAAAGAATGTCATGATTCCAGGTGGGCTGGTCATCCAGGCATCCAAAGGACCATGGCTTTGATCGAGCGATCATACTATTGGCCAAGGATGGAGGATGACATTGAAGCATATGTGAAGACTTGTCTTGTTTGCCAGCAAGACAAAGTTGAGCAAAGACAGCCTGTTGGATTACTCGAGCCATTACCAACTCCAGAGCGACCATGGGATAGTGTGACGATGGACTTCATTTTAGCACTACCGAAGTCCGAAGGCTGTGGTTCGATCATGGTAGTTGTTGATCGACTATCAAAGTATGGAACATTCATCCCTGCTCCACGAGATTGCACAGCTGAAGAGGCTGCACGCTTGTTCTTCAAGCATGTAGTCAAGTATTGGGGCCTTCCTCGGAGCATTATAAGTGATCGAGATCCAAGGTTCGCAGGGAAGTTTTGGAGAGAGCTATTCAAGATGATGGGCTCTGACCTCCACTTCTCTACGTCATTCCACCCACAGACTGACGGCCAAACCGAGCGTGTCAACACGTTGGTGGAACTATACTTGCGACATTTTGTGAGCGCCAACCAAAAGGATTGGGCAAAGTTGTTGGATGTGGCGCAATTTTCTTACAACCTGCAGAAGAGTGAGGCAACACAGCAAAGCCCATTTGAGATAGTTATGGGACAACAGCCGCTGACGCCTCATACTCTTGCTGCTGGATACACGGGGCCTAGTCCATCAGCCTATAAATGGGTGAAAGGCTAGCAAGAGCAACTTAATGTTGCCAGGGTGTACTTGGACAAAGCCTCAAAGAAGATGAAGAAGTGGGCGGATCGAAAGCGAAGGCCACTGGAGTTTCAAGTTGGGGACCTTGTGATGGTAAAGATGCCCCCACAACAATTCAAGGCCTATCGCCAAGTCCATAAAGGACTAGTCCGAAAGTATGAAGGTCCTTTCCCAATACTTAAGAAAGTTGGGAATGTATCTTATCAAGTGGAATTACCACCCCAATTGAAGGTTCACCCGGTCTTCCATGTGAGCACTCTTAAGCCTTACCAAGGAGATATGGAAGACCCGAGTCGAGACAATCAAAGAGAGCACCACCGACTATGATCACATCCTATGAGCGGGAGATTGAAGAGATCATGGCCGATGGACTCATACGCCAACGAGGAATTCCTCCGCATATGGAATTTCTCATCAAATGGAAGGGACTGCTCGAGAACGAAGCCAGTTGGGAAAAGGAAGCTGACTTTTGGCAGTTCAAGGACCAGATCGAGGCGTATAAGAGGCCAAAGACTTGACGAGGACGTCAAGGAGTCTGGTGGGGGAGAATGTTACGGGCAATCTAGAGAATGCAAGAATTCTCTAGAATATACATGTACATATAAGGGTACTCTAGGGTTTTCTAGAGACTTCCATAGGTTTTTACACTTTTCTTTACAAGTGTAAAGACTTGTAAAGAATACTCTAGAAGACAAACGTAGGCCGTTAGATCGAATCGATCTTGACCGTCCATTGAGGAGGTGAAGACTATAAATACCCCTCAAGGATTCATTTGTAATGAATCAAGCATTCTTTAAGCATTGTAGAGAAAGCATTCTCCTACTCCATCTCTCTCTAGTTTCTCTCTCTAGTCTTGTGCTTCTTACTTGTGAGCTTGTCCAGGTTACTTGGGGAGGCTGACTTAGTTCGAGTTTGGACGAAAGATCGAGCTAAGTGCCACACGGTTGTTGTAGGAAACAAACAACTCCGTGACACAAGGCTCTAGCTCGAACAAAAGCGATTCCAGAATGCTTCAAAGTCTTGATGAACACATCAGGTTATAAAATTTCATATTCAAATTTTGAGAGAGTAAAAGGATTTATTTAACTTATATCCTGCAATTTATTACTGGCTACAATAATTTATAACTGATCTTTCAACTATTAACATGAAAAATTTAATGAAAATGATAATTTAGTAATTTTTTCATATAATTATTAAGGAAATGAAAGTGCAAAACCCCTCAAATTACTAAACTGCAAGTGCTGGTGCAAGAGTGGAAAGGTTTAGAACTCATTTGATTTAAGGAATCCATAATGGGATGGAATACAACGAAATTGGATATAATGAAATTAAAATTTTTAATTGGTGATATGTTTGGTATGTATCAGAATTGAGAATGGTTTGATAAAAAATATTATGTTTGGTACGTTGATAATAATGGTAAGATAAGAAAGAATTATATGCAAATGACAATATTACTCTTAATATGTATTTATTAATAAAATAGCTAAAGAAATGAATAAATAAATATAAAAATAAAATAACGTGATTAAATTAATAAATTAATAGTATTATATTAAAATAATATATAATAATATATTATTAAATATTATAAAAAATAAACTGAATAGAAAATTCACTGTAGATATTATTATTAAAGAAACGTAAATAAAAATAATAAATAATATAAATAATATGAATATTGCATTTGTTAAGATACATAATTAGATATATTTTATTTTGAAACTTATGACCTTATATAATAATGATAATTAACAATAATAAAATAAAATAAGTAACTTTTCTCTTGCAAAACCCTCTTCTCTAAATTCAATAACAAACATGGTAAGTAAATTCAAGAGAAGTAATTCATAAAAATAAAATTAATAAAAAATTCTAATTTATACAAATAAATGTAAATATTCATTATAAATATAAAATTCAATATAGATGTAGATATTAGATAGAGTGTAGATAGTTATGAGATTATGATACTACCGAAGTTAAAAAATAATGGGATATATATATGCTTTTAAAATATTTTAAATAATTTATATTTTATTTATTTAGCAATTTCCAAGTGTTGAAGGAAATTTAAATTTATGCTCTATTTCTACAGTGCCAAATTGAAATTTAGATTTCAAATTCTAATTTAACATTTGTTTTCACCCTACCAAATTGAAATTTGAATTTGACATTTACTTCCACCATACCAAATTGAAGTTTAGATTCGATATTTGTATTTGATATTTACTTTCACACTGCCAAATTGAAGTTTGGATTCCAGATTTAGATTTAACCTTTTCTTTCAATATGTCAAATTGAAATGTGAATTCCAAATTAAGATTTGGCCTTTACTTTCTATTAGAACATAGAAGACGATAGCCCACTGTTTGTAGGCATTGAGATGAATTGAGGCCCACTTGTAATTAGGGCCCACTTCTCCTATTATAGTCTTTGTATTCTTGTGGCTATTGAGAACGTGAATGTCAATGATGTAACCCAATTCATTATTATATAATATCAAAAGTAGGTATCACGGGATAACCTATTCATTCAGCAAAACATCTTTTCCTTGATTTTCTCTCTTGGTATCAGAGCAGCCGTCATGTCGACCTCAGCTGCAACTTTGTCTTCCATTGTGTCTCCTTCATCGTTACCCGCAGCTCCAAAAACCTATCCCTTATTTAGCTCCTCCACTCAAACCACTTCTATCAAGCTGGATAGAAGCAACTATCTCGTCTGGGAATCGGTAGTTCTCCCACTGCTTGAAGGCAACAGACTCGCCTCCCATGTCCGCAGCAACGTTTCTGCTCCATCTCGGACCATTACAGAGGATGCTCGTCAGGTACCAAATCCAGCCTATGAGGAATGGTATACTGCAGATCGCCTATTAGTGGGTTGGCTGCGAAACACTATGTCACAAGAGGTAGGAGCACAACTTCTCCACTGTCGAACGGCGTTTGATCTATGGACCGGTGCCCGTGAGCTCACGTGTGCCTCTCTGAAATCTAGAGTCCTGGTGTTCAAGTCGGAACTCCACAGCACTCGGAAGAACGGGCTTCGCATGGAGGAATATCTCACCAAGATGAAAACCATTGCCGATCAACTCGCATTGGCCGGTGCTCCTGTATCAACGGAAGATCTCATCCTCCATACCTTAAATGGGCTAGACGCAGAGTATAACGCTGTGGTAGTAAAGCTTGCTGATCAACCCAATCTTACTTGGATAGCAGCTCAATCTGCGCTATTGGCATTCGAAAGTCGCTTGGAACAGCTAAATCAGTTCTCAGGTCTCTCAATCCAACCGTCAGCTAACATTGCACATCGTGATGACCCTGAACCTCGTTTCATTTCCAGTCGTGGCTCCACCACCTGGAGGGGTTCTCGCGGCAACTTTCGTGGACGTCGTGGTTCTTCTCGTGGTGGACGTCGGGGAAGTTTCAGCAACAACAATGCTCGACCTTACTGTTATTTGTGTGAACGTTTTGGCCATGTTGTGCGTGACTGTTTTCATCGTTTTGACAGGGCTTTTCAACCTCCCTCTAGTTTTGGCAGGTCCTCTGGATCTCATGGCTC
Organism: Vachellia collinsii; assembly: GCA_006871305.1. Taxonomy (NCBI): domain Eukaryota; kingdom Viridiplantae; phylum Streptophyta; class Magnoliopsida; order Fabales; family Fabaceae; genus Vachellia; species Vachellia collinsii. The sequence continues at coordinate 26,539 of QFDD01114689.1, forward strand.
CCCTTCAAGTGGATATGATCATTTTTCTCCTCAAGCAATGTTTGCTAGCCCTCAAACTGTATCAGATCCATCGTGGTACATGGATAGTGCAGCAAACTACCATGTAACCTCAGACCCTTCACAACTTGACAGTTATGCTCCCATAGGTAAGACTCACTTATCTACTTGTACTGGAGAACAAACTCGTGTTTTAGGAGTAGGGTCAGCCTCTCTAGCTACTCCTAAAACCAAGCTTCATCTTAATGACATTTTGCTGGTACCATCAGCGACTAAAAATCTGTTAAGTGTCAACAGACTTGCCAAAGATAATTGTGTTGATATCCATTTCACTGATCATATGTGTGTTGTGAAGGACAAGAAGACAGGGCAACCACTGGTGCAAGGAATGGAAAGGCAGGGAATGTACCCAATGCATAATCTCATTTTTCAACCTCAAGCGCATGCTGCTGCTACTTCTTCAACTAGAGATAATGAACTTTTTGATTGGCATCTTAAATTAGGACACCCATGTGACAGAGTTTTAAAGCAAATTTTGAGACAATGTAATGTCAAAATTAAGGATGATGTGAATGTTGTTTGTGCTCCCTGTCAATATGGAAAATCAAAGTTGTTACCATTTTCTCAATCTGTGTCTCATGCCTCTTCCCCTTTGGAATTGATACATTCTGATCTCTGGGGACCATCACCAACTCAATCTGTTAATGGTTATCGTTTTTATGTTCATTTTATTGATGATTATAGTAGATATACATGGTTATATCCATTGAAACATAAGGGAGAAGTTGTCAGTGCCTTCAAAAATTTCAAAGCTTGTGTTGAAAATCAATTCAACTCCACAATTAAGGCCATTCAATGTGACAATGGTTCTGAATATAAGCCTCTCTTACCTATTACACAAGCTGCAGGAATCTTAATGAGATATACTTGTCCTTACACCTCTGCTCAAAATGGCAGAGCAGAAAGGAAGCACAGACACATAACTGAGATGGGTCTCACTCTACTTGCTCAAGCTCATTTACCCCTCACATATTGGACTGATGCATTTCAGATGGCTGTGTATTTGATAAATCGTTTGCCCACACCTGTTCTTCATGGATCAACTCCTTTGACTCAGCTTTATAAAACTGATCCAGACTACAAAGCTCTACAGCCCTTTGGATGTGCTTGTTACCCATGTCTCAAGCCATACAATAATCAGAAATTTCAATTCCATAGTCAACAATGCATTTACCTTGGACCAGCTTCTCAACAAAAAGGCTCAAAATGTCTTAGTCCAACAGGTCGTATATATATATCTCACCATGTTGTTTTTGATCCTTCAATCTTTCCAAGCTCTATGAATTTCTTCCAACGAAGATCTAGCCACAGTGTTGCTGAATATGTGGTTCCTTTCTCCATTTTGAACCCAAGCACGTTTTTGGGCTTTGATTCTTCTGGGCCCCAGATTTCTCAAAATCCGCTTGTTTCCACAAGCACTCATAGCCCTGGGCCCCGTATGCTTCATTCACCTCAATCGAATACATCTGGGCCCCATGTTAACAACAATACCAATAATGGCCCACCAATTGAAGAAACAGGTTCTGCTTTGTGTCCAATGGGCAGCTCCACTTCCACGACTCTTAATTCTGGTCCTGTTGAAGAACGTCTCCCTTATGAAGGTCGTGGGCTCACTAACACCCATCAAATGACCACAAGAGCTAAAGCTGGAATCTTCAAACCCAACCACCCTTACATCGGCTTTTTCGAAGGTACATCGTCAACACCTTCTCCGTCATCTGAACCTCAGTCTATTTCTCAAGCTCTTGCTTCTCCATACTGGAAAAAGGCGATGGAAGATGAGTTTATGGCTTTGCAAAGAAATCGCACCTGGGTCCTTGTCCCCTTCACTGGAGATCAGAAACTTGTAGATTGCAAGTGGATTTTCAAGCTCAAATATAATGCCGATGGGTCTGTTCTCAAACCAAAGACACGTTTGGTGGCAAAGGGTTTTCAACAAGCTCCAGGAATTGATTATGGTGAGACCTTTAGTCCAGTGATTAAACCCACAACGATTCATGTGATTCTCACTATTGCAGTTACCTTCAATTGGGAGATTCGGCAGCTCGATGTGAACAACGCCTTTCTCAATGGGTTCATTAAAGAAGATGTTTATATGCATCAGCCTGATGGATTCCGTGACCCTAAGCGACCCTCACATGTTTGTAAATTGGTGAAGGCTATTTATGGACTCAAACAAGCCCCACGTGCTTGGTTTGATCGATTACGCATTACTCTACAGAAATGGGGTTTTAAAAATGCTCGGAGTGATAACTCATTATTCTTTCTTCGCTCTCGATCATTAACGGTGTTCATATTAATTTATGTTGATGACATCCTAATCACAGGTAATAATTCGATTTATCTTCAAGGCTTTGTGCATCGCCTCAACTCTCTGTTCTCTCTCAAGGATTTGGGTCCTGCATATTATTTTCTAGGTGTAGAAATCTGCCGTGATGCTTCTGGTCTGTTTTTGAATCAAAGCAAATATGTGTTTGATATCTTGAAAAAATTCAAGATGCTAAATTGTGCCTCTATTCCCACTCCAATGGTCACTGGTCGTTCCTTCTCTGTTTCTGATGGAACCCCTATGAAAGACCCATATTTGTATAGAAAAGCCATTGGTTCTTTGCAGTATCTCACAACCACCAGACCAGATATTGCTTTTTCTGTCAACAAGCTAAGTCAGTTTCTCTGCAGACCAACAGATGTGCATTTTCAAGGAGTAAAACGAATTTTTCGATATCTCAAAGGGACCCCTTATTATGGAATACATCTAAAACCTTTCAAGTCTCTTCAACTTACAGC
>QFDD01114691.1:0-20612 GCA_006871305.1 Vachellia collinsii
ACCCATCGTCCGTGGGTTGAGTGGCGAGGGAGTCAGCCTTGTGCCTGGTTGTCCGCTTTGGCACGGGTTCGACTCCTGGGAGTGGCATTTGTTTGCCTCCATCACGGCGCTTGGGGAGGCATCCTAGCTCCTGGGTGTCTAGGTTAACGCTTGAGGGTAATTGACGGCTCGCCCTGCCCGACATTAGTATCGCCTAGAAGGAAGGGAGATTTCGCCCTGCCCTTGGATTGTGGGTGAGCCCAACCCCTTTCCAAAAATTTTTGTACCAAAAAAAAAAAAAAACAAAAAAGTAACATTATCAAGCCTTGGGTTCAACTTGTTAAGGGATCGAATCCTTACACAAATTGAGTGGATTCGATTTAAGAGTGTCACCTAGGTGTGATTCAAATATAGGCGTTGGGGGATGCATTTCCACAGTTTAGTAAAGTTGGGTAGGTCTACCTGTAGAGATAAAATAAAAAGCAAGATGTTAAAAAATGAATCAATTGTTAAATCGGTTTAAGTAAAGGGTTAAGAGTTAGTGAGTCAGGTCAGAGTTAACCCGAGGTTAGACCAGTGGTGATTTAAAAAATATAATTTAAACAAGATTTACAAAAATATTAATATTTAATTATAAAATTATTTTAATAAAACTAAAATTTCAAAATCTCATTAACCAATATATATATGTATATATTATATTACAATAAAGCCTTCACACACACACACACACACACACAAGTTCCTCTTCCGTTTTTTTTTCAAATTTTATTTTATATAATTGATAAAGTGATGATGGATGGGACACCATGTCATGAGATGATGGACTAAGGCTAATGGAAGTTGTGCAACAACTACAAGCGATTTTAGGGTATCATTAATGTCTTTCCTCCTCTTTTTTCATGTTTGAATCCCTCACCCTTCGGTGCTCTTCGTTGCAGTCTCCAGTCTCCCCCCCCACCTGAATAACAAATCATCAATCTCTCACCCCTTTAAAATCATCCTTCTCTTACTTCTCCCATCCACGCTTTCTCTTCTAAAAAGTATATTCACTTCATTTTTTATCGTAATATTTTTCAAGTAAGTATTTTTGGACAAACTTTCATTATGTTTTCCTTCTCTGTTTTCTTTTTCTTGTGAAGTTTCTTTTTCGTTCCACAATTCTTGCACTATTCAGGAATAAAAATGTAATATGCTAACCCATTCAAACTAGCAGATTATAGCAAATCAAGTCGATTTATAGTGAATCACTCTAGGTTGGTATTTTGTTGAGTCTCATCATCAACCGGACCGGACACATGGTCAGGCCACCGGTTTTCGATCTAGATTGGCTGGTTCAGGTTTTAACTTCATGATAAAAAGGGCTTGCTTTTTCATTCCCATAGGAATATGCCCTAATTGATCATGAGTCAGATGTCCTCCCCTTGAATTGTAGGTGAAACCGACCTCTTTCCAAAAATTTTCTACAGAAAAAAAAAGGAAACATAAGTTTGAGCCTTGAAAAACGTACTTGTTAGAGAAGATGAAAATCCTTTGCATTTTAAGCCTCACAAGGGGTTTAGTCTTAAACTTAAAGTCATTTAAGGATATCTTTGATCAAATTTAAAAAAGGGTTAAGGGGAAAAATACCCATGAACTATTGCAAAATGTGTACCTGACACCAAATACTATAATCAGGTGCAAAAATGCCCATGTACTATTTAAAATGGTTCAAAATGCTAGAGCTATAATTTCTGTTAACTTTTGAAATGTGGGGCCCACTATTCTGTCCACACATGCATTAAAGTTTATTCTGATCGTTGGTACATGGCAGGTGGGAAAAATTTATGGCTTATATTCCATAAAAGAAACCCATATAACAAAAGGCAAATTGAAGTAGCATCAGAATGAGAAGGGCAAGCGAGGAGAGGAGATGGTGCTATCATCTTCCTCGACATCAAGAAGTAGAAGAATCACTCTGATAAGGCAGCTAAGTCGTGAGGACGTTTATGAAGGTTTGATGCTTTACTGCCATCACAAATTGGTGGATCGCCAGTGGACTTAATGGACGGACAGGAACCCAAAGAGAAGGTTCTATGGGTGCCTGAAATACTACCAGGTAATAATGTTACTTTTTCAATGATGATTGATGGTGCAATGGTGTAAATGTTGAGTGATAACGATTTCTATTGACAGGATAGGGGATGCGGCTATTTTTCTTGTCATTATTGTGAGTTTGGAGAGAGGGCAAGCGTGGTGATTAAGGAGCTACTTGATCACGACAAACTATATGACGAGAATTGGCAGCTACAAAGAGGCAATGGTGGCCAATGGGAGTGTGAAGAGGTCAATTCATTGCATAGTCAACTAAGGAAGTTGAAACACAGGTGTAAGATGCAGGCAATTGAAGCAAGGAAAGGAGAAATGAAGTTTAAAATTGCACTTGGTAGCTTACTAGTGACATGGGTTTGGTTGCTTTATGTGTATTTGGGAAGTTAGTATATGATATTAGGTGAAATGAAGTTGCCCTATTTTTGCAATAATGAAAGAAGTGAATTGTATAGGAGAAATGTATAGTCATGTAATGAATGAAGTTGCCTTGTTTTTTAAATGAAGTTGCCTTGTTATAATTAAATTGATTTGGTTGCTTACAACTTAACTATTGTAAAACTCAACTATTGTGAAATGTACAGTAATGTATTTGATTAATGTTAGTAACAACTCAAAGTTTGTAAAACAGGTAGTATCAACTCAACTAATCAAGCTAGGCCTGACAAAATGGTAATAAATATATATGTCAACAACAATCTTGATCTTAATAACATGATTCAAAATATAAAGTTTGTGACTATGACAAAATGTTGTAATGTTGGTATCATATATTTGGTATAACAATAACCAAATGCTCCTACCAACAAAATGACCAAGACTTAATACCAAAATTACAAAGTTTGTCATTATGACCAAGATTTAACACCAAAATTACAACATACATATCTTACTACTGATTATGTCCAAAAAAATATAGCAAAAAAATAATGCTCCTACCAGTGTTGTTGAAGGTGGTCTTGTTATTGAAATAGTGCTTTGTTTCTGTGTAGTAGTTGCAAGGTTGTACCACATGGGTTGCCTTTCCATTTGAGACCTAGTGGCTGAACAGGTAGTTGAGAAGGTTGTGGGATGGACAAATGTGTTCTAACTTGAATCATCCTTGAACTAGCCTCATTTGTGGTAGAAGTTGAACTTTGACCCCTTAACATTCTCAATTTTTTTTCATTTGGCATTGGGAATTTCTTTTGTGGGTCATCATAATGGTGCAGATATTTTATAGCAGAACCTTCCTCAATAATCATCTCTGAGCTCATTCCAAGCTGTACAAACATGTAAATAGAAACAAGGTAGAAAGTCATACAAAAAAGTAGCAGGGCATATAATACTCACAATAGACAATCCTTCCATTATCTTTATCTATATTTATTCCCATTACACACTCAACTCTAGGCTTATAGGAAGAATTTTTCCTTACTTCCAGTTTTATCAATAGTTGTGTGGATTGAGATGCAGGGGGTGGCTATGTGGATTGAGATGTAGGTGGTGGCCATGAGGATGGAGATGCAGTGGGTGGCTGTGATGTACTTTCAGAGGAAATTGGTTACTTAATCTTCTTACATCCAGGTCTTTGTTTGCTAGATGAGGGTGCCTGAATCAAGAACAAGTTAGAACATAATGACTTGCCTCTTTATATGTGCCTCAATTATGAACCTCTTTGTTGCAGAACATGCATTTAAGAATGACCTCTTGTCTACTTAGTTTTTGAGTATTTGCAGCTTCACTTTGTGCCCTCTTCTGCATAGCATCACCTTTTTTCCCCTTCGTTGATATTCTTCTATTCTGACCTTTTCTCTCTTTCAGTCTTCTAGGTAAGGTACAAATGGGTGGGGGTTGCATTGGAAGATATTTATTTGTTTGCCAAAATTATTTGCCTCTAACAGGTTGTAACTTAGTCTGATAGTTAGCAAGATATGTGTCTTTATGGTAACAATGAGAAATTTTGGTGGTGAGATCAATCTTTGCATGGTACATTGAACATATTGCATGTTGGCATGGGATTCCAATTAAATTCCATGCTTTGCAAGTGCATATTTTGCTATTTAAGTATACTGTGTGTCAACCTTGGTCCTCAGTAACCTCATGCCTTGATCCCCATTGAAAAAGACTCAACAGTTGCCAGCTAGGTATCTATTAGGCCCAAATAGTTTCATACATCTTAGGTTGTAATTACATTTCCAGTTATGTAAATTGCTTTTACTATCTGCCCATTTGGCCATCATCTTCAATCTTATCTCATCAACCATCGTAACTATTGGAAGAAACCTATACTCATCTATCCAAGAGTCTAAGCTCTCATGAATATTGTTATCCATAGCCCAAGACTTGCATCCAGATGTGAAATAAACTCTTACCCATGTTTTTGGGTTGTATGAGACTGCTACCTCAACTGCTAGTTTACTCAATTTAGTTAGAGCCTTTAGGTTGTTTAGGAATTCTTCATCAAATGAATCCCACGCACAAGGAAAAAATTTCTTTTTCAGCTCATTTCCTTCCCATCTTTTACTCCAGTTGGCACATTTGGGAGAATTTCACTCACAACATTTAGTAAAGCCCTGTTAAAATGGAAGAAAATGGTTAAGATCAAGTGCATCTTATCTAACAACCAAAAACACAAATGAAGATACCTTCTACATGTCTAAAATCAATGTCACAATGGCACTTGTACCCAAATCTAGCGACGTTGAAGCCATTTGAGAAACCAACCCCATTGGAGACCATTTTCTTTTTGGGTCAATCCAAAAGCCAATGGGAACAATGAATTGTTGGCATTCACACCCACAACAGTAAGCAAAATTCCTCTTGCTTTTCCTTTTAGAAACATTCCATACACCCCTATTAATGGTCTTTATCCCTCTTTCCACCCCACCTATACAAAATAGCAAATAGCACTTAGCTTCAACACAGATTCAACACAATGCTATTTAAAAATAACATAGATTCATACTTTCGATGAATTGAAACAACTGTACATCCTTATGAAAACTCTTCTTCCTTGCTACAATGCTTCATTGCTTAACTCCAACTCACATTCGAACCAGGATTTGAGATATTAGGTTCATTGCAATAAGCTTCCAAATTTGCAAACTCATCCTTAAAGCTCCCTTCCATGTCTTGCATGATCTTCCTCTTTGCCCTCTTACTCTTGTGTATGCTAACACTAAGCTTCATTTCACCCTCGACATCTTTTTTCATTTGACTAATCCTAAATTTGGGCGTGTTTTGAATTTTTTCCTTGTATTGTTTTGCCAGCCACTTCACAATAGCTCATGAGTTTTCGTACACCCTACACTACAAAAATACCGGCCATTTGTAGCGGTTTTCAAAACCGCAACAAAGTCAATTATTTGTATTGGTTGTAAACTAATTTGCCGCAGAAACCAAATGTTTGCCATGCTGGCTATTTAGTAGCGGTTCGAAACCGCTACAAAATTTGGCGCGAATGACCCGCCAAAATTGTAGCAAAATGTTGCAACGGTTTTTTGAAAAAAAGCACGGCAAAATATGAAGGGTCACAACTTTGTAGCGGTTTTGTTAACCGCTACAAAATAAACCGATGTAAAATTGAAACGTCACAGATTTCCCTCCCATTTAGCAGTGATTTTATGTAAAATTGCTGCTAATTTGTGTGTTTTCTGAGAAGTGCTCCTATTTTGCAGCGGTTTTTATCGAAACTGTTGCTAATTTTGTAGCGGTTTGTGTAAAACCGCTGCTAACTCCTCATCCTATATATTCACCATTCTATTTTAGCAAAAAAGTCACATCGAAAGAGTTTCAAAAAGTAAAATAGAGAGAGATCAGTCTATTGTTGAGCTTGAAAGGTATAAATTAAGTTTTTATTTTATATTTTGTTTTTTTAATTTTTTTAATTTATTTTTTATGTTTTATTTTTTAACTTTATTTTAATGTTTTATTTTATTTTATTATAGATGTCTAGTCCTGATCCTACACGTAGGCCCAGCAAGGAGCCTATGATCCTGCAAAAGACATCCCGGACCGAAGTGATGCTGAGGCCAATCCTGAGGAGCAGGAGTTTTCAGATGGTGGCGGCGCTAAGGCCAATCCTGACAATACATATTTCAGCGTTGAAGATTTTGAGCTTGGAGATATCTCAGTCGTGGTGGCTAAGAACTTCGAGGATGAGGATATCGCCAGGGAAGAGGGATTCTCACGGCCTTCTGCTTCACGGTACACTGGCTTTGAAATGGACATTCAGGGTGAGCAGTTTAGATTTATATTTTGTATTGAAATTGATGAATTAATTTAATTTATAATGTTAATGTTGGAATGGAATTTGTAGATCCGACAGGGCGGCTGTAGAAGAGGAAGCTGGCATTGAGAGATGTTTCCTAGCTCGATGCTGACCACTGGATAGTGGTACTATGAAATGAGTTGACACAGCAACCTATCGAGAAGGCTGGTCAGCTGTACCACAGCTATCGGATAGTGGTACCGTGGAATAATGGCAGCGGTTTTAAACCGCAGTCAAAACCGCTGCAAATATTCAATCGTTGAGATTTGCACCGGTTTTAAAAACCGTTGCAAATTTCAATTTCAAATTCTCACGCCACTAAATTTGAAATTTGCAGTGGTTTTGAAACCGCTGCAAATCTCAACGGTTGAATATTTGCAGCGGTTTTGGCAGCGGTTCAAAACCGCTGCTAAATAACATCCGTTGGCAATATATAAGGCTTATTTCGATCAGAAACTCATACTTTCTCACTTTCTTCTCTGATCACACTTCTTATATCATTGTTATTGCGCCCTTTTAATTGTATACAATGGATAAATCATGGATCAAGCTTCCTCATACATCCCCTTGATATTTGGTCGGGTTGAACAATTTTTTGGATTTTGCTTACAGACACGGCAAGGTTAACGGTAAGATTTCTTGTCCTTGTCCTAAATGTAATTTCAAAAAGTGGCATGTTAAAGATATTGTTAGGGAGCACTTAACAGTTAAGCCGTTCCCTCAAAGTTATAAGTACTGGGTATACCATGGAGAAAATGATAATGTAGTTAGAGAACCTAGTCTTGGAATCTCACAAATAGGAGTGCAAGAATATCTTAGTGAGGAGGATCCCATCAATGATGCACTTCATGATGCATTTGGGGTTCATGACGATGTAATCCCAGATGAAATGCAAGGTCTAAAACCTCAGTACATGAGGAACGAGGAAGCTCGTGTTTTTTTTGAACTTATGGCTGAAGCCAACAAGGCTCTATATCCTGGGTGTGTGAAATATTCAAAATTATCTTTTTTAATTAAATTATATCACATTAAGTGTTTATGTGGTATATCTGATAAGGGAATGTTGATGATATTAGAACTGTTAGTTGATGCATTCCCAGATGCAGTGATTCCTATTTCTTTTTATGATGCGAAGAAAATAATAAGCAAAATGGATTTAAATTATGAAAAAAATCCATGCATGCCCAAATGATTGCATGCTTTATTAGGGAGAGGATGCGACCAAAGAAATTTGCAAGCGGTGTAACACTTCAAGATACAAGCCGGAAGGAAAGGGGATGAAGAAAAAGAAGAAGCCTGCAAAGATTTTGAGATATTGAAGCCAAGGTTGCAACGATTGTATTTCTCATCCAAAACAGCAGAGCACATGAGAGGCATGCCGTTGAAACGAATCCGAATGGCAAGCTAAGACATCCGTGGGATTATGAAGGATGGAAACAATTTGACAAAGAATTCCCAGATTTTGCGACGGACCCACGAAACATACGTCTTGCTCTTGCGACTGATGGATTCAATCCATTCGGTAACCTTAGCACCAGTTACAGTATTTGGTCGGTGGTGTTACTTCCTTACAACTTGCCTCCATGGATGTGCTTGAAGCAGAGCTCATTCATTGTGTCTATGATCATTCCTGGAAAGAAAGCACCATGCAATGATATTGATGTCTACCTTCAACCGCTGATAAAAAAGTTGGTCAAATTATGGGCTGATGGGATTGAGACATACGATGCATGTGAGAAGTCACTGTTAAACTTGCGTGCGGCTTTAATGTGGACGATAAGTGACTTCCCAGGCCTTGGAACGTTATCTGGGATGAACGTGCACACTGGACTTGCTTGTCCCGTGTGTAACTTTGACGCTGAGTCACTGCGCCTTCCATACAATAGGAAGTGGTGCTTTATGGGTCATCATCGATTCCTTGATCAGAAGCACAAGTTTAGATTGCAGAGGAATTATTTCAATGGAAAACAAGAAAGAAGATGACCTCCCATTGTTTTAAGTGGTTTCGATATTCTTAGTCAACTAGATGATGTTCGCATTGAGTTTGGGAAGAAGGATGATGCAGATTGAGCAGGAAGAAGATCTCGTAGCACTTGAGAAGTTGATGTAGTTCAACAATGGCGTAAGAAGAGTATATTTTTCAATCTGCCCTATTGGAAGTTCAATATGCTATGCCATAGTCTTGATGTGATGCACATCGAAAAAGAATGCGTATAATAATATTCTTTTCACTTTGCTGAACGAATTTGTGAAGTCGAAAGATCATCTTCGAGCTAGGAAAGATTTACAGTCCATGGGCATTCGTCAGGATGCTTGGCCAGACGACAATGACAAGTTTCAACCAGCAAAATTTACCTTAACGAAGCTGAACAAGGATATATTCCTCTCGATGTTGAAGAAAATTAAGGTTCCTGATGGATATTCAAGCAACATATCAAGGTGCATAGATTTACAGTCTCGAAGGGTAGCCGGATTAAAGAGCCATGACTTGCACATAATTATGCAACAGTTATTACCGTTGGCACTCAAAAACACAGTGCCTCTAGATCTGTCGACGGTGTTGGTGTAGCTCTGTTCATTCTTCAGAAAGCTGTGCACAAAGGTTCTTGTCCCTGACGAGTTGGATCAACTGCAAAAGCAAATCGTTCTCACATTATGCCATTTGAAGATGATCTTCCCTCCTTCGTTTTTCACTGTCAGGGTCCATCTCACAGTTCACCTTGTTGAAGAGGAAAAACTCGGTGGGCCAGTTCAATATCATTGGATGTATCCCATGGAAAGGTAAATGTGGCTAAAAACTTTTCGCACGCATTATTTAAACACACATCGATATGTCACTACTAATTACCACTTTGTCTTTGTCTTCATGCTATTAACTTATTACAGGTTCTTAGGGAAGTTGAAGCACAATAGGTTTATTATGTGGAGGACGAGAAGCATAAAGATTGGAGTATGGTCGTTCATCTTAAACCTAGAGATCTTTATGACATGGGTGATAGAGATGAACACATCATCTATGAGGTGGAGCCATTCCATCCTACCGATTCTGAAAACTTCTTCCCCGAAGGAAATGAAGATTTACCACTTGTCAGGGTAGATGACGCCGAATAAATAATTCAGGTTAGTAATATATATATGTAATTTGTTTCAAGTATTTTATTTTATTTTTCAACAAAGTGAATTAGTAGCGGTTTTAAACCGCTACAAAAACAGTGTAAATCGCTACTAATAATCGTGACATAAACTGCTACAAAATTAATTTTTGCAAAACAATCAGTTGCAAAAAACAGTGACCCAAACTACTGCTAATTCCTGCCAGACATCCTATAAATACCTTTCCACCCCCATTTCATTTGCTACCCTCTTTTCTTTTCCCTCCCTAGCTTCCTCCTCCTAGAGTCAACTCTTTTAAATATTTCTATGGTTGGGTTGAAAAGCTTTTGATGATAATATTTATTATAGGTATTATTCTTAACAATTTACCTTTATTTTTTATTTATTTAATGTTAATTGTCCTTTTTTTATACAATTCATCTTTATTTAATTTATTAATATTCGTTTTTCTATACTAATCTTTTATTTTTTTTCTTGCAGGCATTTAAGTCATTGGAGCAAACAATAAATGTTATTTAATAACTACTATTTAATTTTAATTAATTATTTATTTATTATAAATTTCTTTCTGTAATTGTAATAAAATTTTTTATAATTAAAAAATTATTCCGAATAAAGTGTAAATTTTTTTAAAAACAATTTTTTTACTTTCGTAGCGGTTTTTAACCGCTACAAATGTCCTCATGACAACTATGGCGGGATATTTTAATTTATGTATATTGCATTTTGGAGCGGTTTATAACCGCTGCAAAATGTTGGTGGGAATTTTGAATTTTTTAAATATTTGGCGCTAAACCTTTTTCAATTTCAAAATTAGTAGTAGTTAATAAAACTGCTACTATTTTTCATTGATTTTTTTTTAATTTTGCAGCGGTTTTGTTGAGCGCTACAATATTTCTATTTCTTTTTCCGTAATTACATATTAGTAGCGGTTTTATTTTCGCTACAAATTCTGTATCGTTTCCATTTGTAGCGGTTATTAAACTCTGTAAATTAGTAACGGTTTTCTTGTATGCGCATCGATTCACGAAAACCGCTGCTAAACATGTTGCCACGGTGAGTTTTACAGCGGTTGACTAAACCGCTACAATATATCCTGCGACGGTTAAAAACCGCTACAATGTCATAAAATAACCACTACAAATGCACCATTTTTTTTTGTAGTGCTAGCACATTGTTACTCTTCATATAAGGTCTTAACCATGAACACTACTTGTACCCCACAGGTTGAAGCGTATAGTGCAAATGGGTAGCCCTTTTGACACAAAACTTTTATCAATTTCCTGTCACTTTTGGCAACTCTCAGTTTAACCCCCATCTTGATTTCATATATATTTACAGCCCCTTTGAGTTCCTCTTTATCTACAAACGTCATACCCACCATGAAAAAGGGCATTCCATTAGAGCCTTATAAGTCACCACCCCCTCTAACTTCTTCCAAAGGCCCATCATAATAGTTGGGGCCCTATCATCATCAACATCATCATGGTCACTTCCATCCTCAACTATCAATTTAAAATATGATTCCACACTCTCCTTTGTGTTAGAATTCCCACTTTCACCCATGTAGCTTTTATCTTCGCTATCAGAACCATCTTCACCAAACCATGCTACATTAATTATGTTTCCACCCCACCCTCACCTAACACTATTGCTTTCCCATTATCTAACCACATTTAATCTATATCTATTATGTTTTCAAGTGTATCTAGTTGTATGTCATCATTAACAATGTCATCAAGTCCATGACCATCATCTCTATCTATGTCTCCTAAGTCATCTACTACTTCCATTTCATCAATAACCTCTTGTTCAGTTTGCACAACCCCTCTGTCCCTTTCATTTTGCCTTGGCCTGCCCATCACTCTAATACTATCTGCAATACTATTATGTCCCTCAAGCAATCTTGTCTTCACATTTTCACAATTATTTATTGCCACAAAATAAATTTCCCTTACCTTCTTCCTTACTAATCGTGCATGCTTTTCCTCTAGGATCTCCTCCGTATTTCAATTTTCATTCATAGCATTGTTCTTGCCGTTTGACGCCATTGAATATGAAACAATCACAGAGAAATACTAAATCGAGGGCTCTGATGGCATTTCATTACACCCACTACATAATAAAACTTCATGGGTCCCATTCGGTGCTTACCTGGTTTCGTCTTGCCTTTTATTTTTCCAGTCTGTATCCATAGCAAAAGAATCTCAACACATGCATTTTTGTCCTCGACGATCTTTCCCCCTCACACACTTTCTGGCTTCTTTAACATAAAACCCTTGGCTCACATTCTCTCTTTTCTCCCATAACCGCTAAGTCTTATAAAGTTTCTTTCCCTCTCTCTATTGTTTCTGCTCGTGGGTTTTGCTCAATTCCTTTTTCAATGTTAGACAAGATTTTTAAGCCATTGTCTATCACATGTCCTACTACTTCCATCAATACCCGACGGAAATTCTGTGGGAAATTACCCACAAAATTATTCCGTCGCAATACCTGCCATATTTTTTATGGAATGCTTTTCCGTCGGAAATTTTATAGGAAATAATTTTTTTTAAATAATGTTATTAATTAATAAAATTATATGAGGTTGGAGACGAGAATTGAGCCATGGATCTGGGCCTCTGGGGTCTTCAAATGCCATACCATTATACCAACACATTTGTTTGTGTTAGCTATGTATTATCTATAATTATTAACTTAGTTTAGTGCACTGATGTATTTCTAGGTTTTACTTTACTTCCATCTCATTCGGATGCTTCACTTCATTTGATCATCTTTCAGCATCTTCCAGTCCAACCTCCCAAATTCAGTCGCTGTCTTCTTCCACTTGAGACTTGCTACGCCATTCCTTCTGACCTTTAGTCCAGTGTCCAATCCAACTATTGTCGTCACCGTTGCCTTCCAGCTTCTTGTCCACCCGTCACTGTTAGCTTCCAGAGTTGTCATCGCACTAATCTGTTCAAGGTACGCTATTGAGCTCAAGCACATAATGTTTGATTTGATCAATCATGCCCGTCTTTTTGTTTGGGTGGGCAATTTCTTTTTTTTTCCTTTCCAAAAGAAGTATAAAAATTGAAGGATTTTTCTCATCATCAACCCTTGAATCTGTCCAGAAGACTCCGTTTTCATCGTCCAGGTCTCTAAATATTTGGTACCCATAAATAACTTTCCTGTATTTTTTGTGTAGCCATTTGCTTTGTTTCCTGGCATTGGGTGGAATTAATGACGCCAAGGATGATTTGAGGAGGATGTCGATATATATGTAGAAACAATCCAATTTTCGCATTATAGATTACACACGCAATGTATTATTGTCTTGGCGTGCTTGTGTTTGTGTAAGCAGATTTTTTTTTTCGGAGTAATGTTTCGCAGATCCTTGTGTTTGTCTTTGTAGAAAATTGTTCATGTGCACTGAGTTGGGAGCTTTGTATGATAACAGAAACTGTTACCATTTGAGTTACTTTAATTTTTCACCTTCAACTTTTGTTGTCCAGAAATAGCCCTTAATATTGGGACTCAGGCATAGGATTGTGACCAGCTAGAATCTTGATGAAGATACTTGAGGTGTATATACTTATATATAGGTTATGATTGTATTTGTGTATATCTGATTGAGATTCCTGAGATGTAGGATTTGGACATGAAATTAAAAACTACCAAATAGTTGTGAAGTTGTGATAACTGAACTTGAATTTTGAGGTTTGATGTGGATTTCTTTTCTGAAATTTGTATATCAAAATCTGAGAGTGAATTTTCAGTATAAATATATATTTTGGAAGATATAATCTGATTGTGTTGCTGGGATATGTTATTTTGCTAGCTGGAGATTTATGGTAAACTTAGTGTGTGTGTGTGTGTGTGTATTTACATGGGTTCTTGAATGTTATGTGATTTAAATTATTAGAGTATGTTTGGGTGTTGAGAAACTGATTTGAGGTTATTAATTAATGGTTTAAGGATGATTGAAGTTTAAAGAAGATCTTAAAGCATCAAAGGAGGAGTTGCTTTAGTTTTTAGATAAAAATGAAGGTGTTGATTGAAATTTTGGTAAATACTTAGGCTTTTGAATCTTGTCCTGAGGTGTGCATACTTATATACAGGTTATGATGAGATTATTTAAAGAAATGGAAGCTGTATTTTAATTTTTTGTGTTGCATTTAAATGGCTTTATGATGTATTGAAGAAGAATGTTTTGGATTTGTTGACCAGGAAGGGGAGTAAAATTGATCTTCACCTTGGATTCAGGTGGGAATATACTTTGACATTATTTGCTATGTGATGAGCATTTATATTTCTTCTTTTGCACTTTATTGTCATAATTTTTTAGGAATAATTAGAGTTTTTTTACTGTCAGGAGTAATTAGAAATTTTTTAGAACATGCTTTTTCACATGTTTAACAAGGTTCACTTATATATTATCTCCAAATTATAAACCCCATTATGAAGACCCTGATTAATAAGGTTTACTTATATATTATCCTTGTTTTTTCATTTACATTAATTGAATGTTTGCGTTTGAAGCATCTAATAAGAAAGTCTTATCCCATATTATACATTCCAATCTGTCACACCTTTGATTAGAGAGAGAGGGGATTGAGTAATTGTACCAGAAATTGTAGAGATTGAATATATTGGTTTTCCTGTAAAGAGGTTAGTGTTATTTAAATGTGAGTGGTTTGATCCAACGCCAAATTGTGGTACAAGAGTTCATGAACAAAATGGGACTATTGAAGTTCATTAATTACGGAGGTACAATAAGAATGACCTATTTATATTTGACCAACAAGCAATGCAGGTTTACTACACACCTTATACTTGCCATCAAAAGGCAAATTGGTTAGCTGTTACTAAGATCAAGGCTTGTAGCATAATTGATGCTCCTGCATCTGAACAAACTTAAGAGCATTTCAAGTGGATGAACTAGAAGTCTTACTACCGATAGTTGTTGATGGTGATGATTATGATGAATTGAATAACCAAAGAGACTCTAAAATGGGCTATGAAGAAATAGATATGCTAGTTGATTATATGGTTCATCATGAAGAAGAAGAAGATGATGATGAAGATGAAGATGAAGATGATAATTATGTTAGTGAAGATGATGATGATGAAGATCAAGATCAAGATCAAGATGATCTATAACTTATGGTTTTGGCGTTTTGTTATTTAATTCTATGTTCACTTTCATTACATTGGCTTTTAAATTATTCAACTATTATTTTCATTATTTTTGGTGATGATTTATTTCCTATTAATTACTAAATCAAGGTTTACATTTGAACATGTAGATGGCAGGTCGTGGCTAAAAGCGTGTTAGAGAACAAATCAACACTCCATCACTTGCATTAAACCTTAAGCAGCTTCACAAATTTCCTTTTCATCATATAGCAACTACATCTACTCCAACTGTGGCCAGACCCCCTATCATTCCTAGACATACTAGACCCTCATTTAGTTCTACATCTCCAATTATAACATCCTCTTTATCACCTCTTGCATCATCTCCATATCCAATTATGACTGAATCATCTTCTAGACCCTCATCATCACCTCCTCCATCCTCTCCACCTTCAATTCCATCTCCTGGAACAAATAACTCACAACCACACACTGTTCAGGGTTCTGCTGGTCTTCAACCATGGGGTTATGATGTCACAAATGGTCGAATATGGGTATATTCAGACAAGAGAACGTAAGTCATCATAAAATTTTTATTCTTTCTTGTTAGCTTGATTGTAACATTTATAATTATTTTTTTAAAATTTTTGTTAGGTTCAATCCTGCTGTTGCTGCCGTGTGAAGTATTCTTCCTATAATTCAAGGAAAGTTCGACCACCCATGTTATAGTTGGAAGGCAACACCCTCTGATTATAAGGAACTTTGGTTCAATCAATGTGCGGTATATCTTGTCTCTACATTATGCTTCACACATTTTGTTTTCATTATCATTTACTTGTTATTTCTAAATTCTTTTTCTTCTCTGTTATGTAGAATAAGTTTAAATGGTTGCTAGAACACGATTATGAGATTAAGAAAAATTGGAATGCAAAGTGTGCTGAAATCTTGATAAATACAATGAATGTGATTAGACAAGACCTCTTTAAAAAACAAACTACGCCCAATTGGATTCCACATAATGTGATGATTGGGTTAGAAACAATATGGAATTCATAAGATTG
Organism: Vachellia collinsii; assembly: GCA_006871305.1. Taxonomy (NCBI): domain Eukaryota; kingdom Viridiplantae; phylum Streptophyta; class Magnoliopsida; order Fabales; family Fabaceae; genus Vachellia; species Vachellia collinsii. The sequence goes on from QFDD01114691.1 coordinate 15,613, forward strand.
TAAGACCAAGAGTGAGATAGCTAAGGGTAATAGAGCATCTTCCACTAGAGGCACTCAACACAAAGGTGGTAGCATTCCTAATACTGAGCATAAGAGAAGGATGGTAAGAATTTATTGTCAAACACAATATGATATTTACTTAATGCATAAGATAATACATCTTTATAAATATATAACTGTAGCTTTTGGAGTTGGGAAGAGACCCTACATTTTTTGAATTGTTCAAGAAGAAACATTTGAATGAAAAAACTGGAGAATTTATTGACCATCGGGCAGCTGCAACTTATGTAAGTATATGTTTATAATTTTTTGGTCATATTGTATCATTGGAATTGTGCTGATGAGAATCTTTACTTTGACTGCGATTCTTTACTTGATCTTTTGACTTACATATATATTAGTTAATGAGTTCTACAATTCCATCATAAGGATTATCAAATCATATTATACCTAAGTGTCTAATGGATGCATTCGTTAGATCATCCTTCATCTTAATGTTTTGGTCTATAATTAAGAAGAACAATTATGTTGCTCATGATTTTATGAACTATTCTAATGACCCTAGAAAGCATGAAGATATATGGCATACAATTTAAAAAAAAAGTGCTTGTTTGATACTTTGACCTTGGTTTTGTGATCTTTTGTAACATGACTTGGATCCAATCAAGCAGTATCTGTTTTTGACTGTTTAATATTCTTTCTAAAAGGACAGATTCTAACAGAATATGATGTTCAATTGTGATACTCTCTAGATTCCAATTCTTGAATAATGAACATCCAAAATTGCATTGAACAAGTATAAAGAAGAAGGCTTTCCAAGTATATCTAATTTGTTCAGAATCTTTCCAGTTTATAGCTAGAGACTAGAAAGTTGAGTTCAAGTTGAACACATTCATATTCTCAAGTGTTTTGTTTTTGATTAGTGCGTTGAAGAAGCAAACAAAAGCTTTCCAAGTATATCATATTGTTCAGAATTTTTCACAAAGCCTTTTGCTTCTTATTTTCTTCATATTTCGGATGACCAAGACAACTATGCTTTTTGTTTGGTCTTCATAGCTTATAATTAAACATCCTCTAAAATCTTTAACTTTAAAACTTGTTTTTTCTTTTGGTGATGTTAAACAACGAGAGAATCAAACTTCACATCTTGATGATGATTCCACATCTTATACCATGAAGAACATTATAGAATATGAAATCTATAACCTTAAGGCGTTAAGGCCTAATGGCATATAGGATTGATTCCGCATGGTAACTCTCATAGTCCAAAGAAGAATAATAAAATTATCCATCAAGAAATGTGGATTCTGTACAACTAGGGAATAGATAAAACACTTATTTAGTTATATGCACAATGAAGAAAACTTTGTGTGTTTATGTATTATATTAGTTAATTATTTCATCGTCTAATTTGAAAATGAATTCTATTGTTTTTTGTTCACAGGATGCTTTCCTTATGTGAAAAGAGGATATAAGTTTTGACACAGGATCTAATCATGATGAAGACAACTTATGGTTAGAGGTTGTAGGCGGAAAGAACAAAAAAGGTTGTCTTTATGGATTTGGATCTGAGACTGAAGATATGGGTTGTTCCTCCTCTCATAGGTCATCTCCTTCCATTAACAACAACACACAAAACAATCCTGATGATGTTGGTGAATTGAACAAGAAGATAAGTGAGCTTAGCCAAGAGAATCAAGAGATTCGCAAAAATTATCAGGAGCTTCTGCAACAAAATGCACTGATCATTTCTGCATTGTAAAGAATGGGGATTAAATTTTCTAACCCGTCTGATGATAACAATGATGCCAATGACAGTTGACGGCCTTTTGATTTGTGGTTTTTTCTTATGTGACAAAATTTCATAAATTCTTGTTGAACTTATTGTCTTTATGTACTTTGACATTTCAAGAATACTGTTTGTAGAACTTTTGATGCATTTAATGTAATTTACATTTTCAAATTCAACAAATTTTTATTCATAATTGCTTTTTATATAATTGGAAATAAAGAATAAACTTTCAAAGATTCAAAAAAAGGAAAAAAAAGAGGCCATCGACTGATCTGTGGCAATTTACCACTGAAGGCCACGGAATGGTCTGTGGCAAAAATTCCGTGGCAAATTGCCACGAAATTTTCTGTGGGAAATTGCCACATGGCAATTTCCGTCCCTAATTAGAGATGGAATTCCATCTGAAATTCTGTCGCTAATTAGCTACGAAAACAATTTTCCGTCAAAAAATGATTTGTCATGGCAAAATTTCCAACGGAACACTTTCCGTCGGAAATTAATTAGCCATGGAATTCTGTCAAAAATTCCGTTGGAAACTATATTTCCGTCGGAAATTTCGTGGCAAATTCTTTGTTTTTTTTGTAATGGGTGGATCATGAAAATGGAATGACTCCTCCTGTTGCTTTGGAAGCCAAATATAACTCTAAATCTAAATTAATAAAAAATTTCAATTATAGAATCTGTCTTTAAAATAGAGCAACATTAGAAAGTTAATAAACTATATTAATTTGAGCTTAACCAGGATAGAATGATATTTTTCCCATATAAAGAACTTCAAGAGCTATTAAAAGAATTTTAAAGCACCCTCATCTGAGTTTCCTATAATTAGTCATGACTTTTTTAAAGTTGGACAAAAGATTTAAAAATGCCAAATTATTAGTAATCCAAGGATGAAAATGCAAGTTTTCATTTATGAGTTTTAATTAATGATTCACTAATGCAAGCTTTTTTGCCTTTCCTTTTTTTTTTTCTAATTTTTTTCTGTTTTACTTTGATTAAGACTTGATTTGAGCTTGCTAATGTAATATCCTGAATTTTAATTCTAAGGTTTAGTGCATATTAAGCTATGATTTGCGGTAAAATTGAGTAATTAAACGTTCCATTATGATTGATTAAGTTTTGGGGGCATATTTCATTGGATAACAAAAAATTTGTAACTTCTTTATATTTTAAAGCCCTCCACATTCAGCAATAAATATTCCAATTTGAAGTTCTACATTTATCATGCATAACTTTGTTCAATTTTTTTTACATTTAAGAAATATTGTTCAATTTTGAGCAGTTTCAACTCATCTTTAAAGGGTATAACTTTTCTTTAACTTTGTTCAAATTATCTTCAATTACGTGCAAATATGTTCAACTTGAGCGATGAAATAAAAGATATTTCAATATAGCTGAAGATATGTAGCATACAATTGAAGAAGTACTATACATGTTTAGTAACCCATATTCTTAAACAAATTTCATGTATTTTTGGAGAACAAATATTTTAATTGAGATTTTTTCAGCAATTTTCGTAATTAAAATTCGCATTTCTTTTTTAGTGTTTCTGTTTGTTGGATCGCTTGGGTTTGGCATGTGGTTTTAAATAAATTGAATATTTTCTTATTTTCAAGGGAAAAAAGGTATAAATATGTTTGGCTTAGAAACTAAGATTCACATGAAGGATAAGCTTCCTTAGGATTCCATCAACCAAATAGGACAAATTTAACATTGGTAGTGCAATGTAATCATGGAGTAAGATGATAGCATTAGAAAATTTTTAGCATTTATCTTGACATGTGTGATTAAAAAAAATTATAAGAACCAAAATAAAAATAAATATAAATTATAATGATTAAAATAATTAAAATTTTGTCTTTTATAATTACCTTATCTCCTTAATATAATAGTCCTTTGAATTTTTTGAATAGATTAAAAAATTAAATAAATTACTTAATTATAATATGTATTGTGAAATATTTATTTATATTATTAGATTATATGTCATTTTCTGAGTCAAGCAAATTAGTCTAGAGAAAAATGATAAATATATTAGTTGATTAGTTTTTTTTAATTTTCCAAAAAAGTTAACTAATAATTATATTATATTAAGAACTAAATGTAGTAATATAATAGTTAGATGAAATGTATATTCATGAAGAATCTGATGATAGGGCACTTGAGTGCATTGCTCTAGTGGTAAAATAATCCTCTTGCATTGTGGGGTGCTGGGTTCTATTATCCACAAGGTAAAAATGCTAATGTATACACACATGTAGTCTTTAAATTAAGGCATTTTTAATCCTTTATTCTTAATTACGTTAGTTTTATTTAACAGAAAGTTTTGATTCAACAAATTTAAATGGTGATTCTGTAATTAAATACTTTAAAAATATGCTTTAATTTTAATTATTTAATATGATCACTTTTATATTTTAAAGTTATCATGTTTTATTGGTATCTAATTACAGAATTACTGTTTAAATTTGTTAAAGCCAACATTATTTGTTAAATGAAAATAACGCGGTTAAAAATAAAGAATTAAAAATGTATGTTTTAAAGTTTAAGGATTAAACTAAAATATATTGTAAGTTTAGAGAACTAAACATATTTTGTAGAAAAAAACTAGAATCGCATCACTGGATTTGATGGATAAAAGAAGAAAATTAGAATTATAGGGTGGTGGATCATATTCCCCATTCTGTTTTTGACGCAGAAGAATCATAATTCATGTCCACCTTCTTGTTGTTGACAGGACAAAATTCTCCAATTTATGGATTTTTCTTATTATTTTATCTTTTTTTTATCGTGATAAAATATTCATGTCGCAAAAATTGATAAATAACGTAGGAAGCAATCAATATAAAATAGATAAATATATATGAGATAATAACATAAATTGAAATAAAAAAATTAAAATATCAACGTAATGTAAATAATATAATAAATAGCAAAAATTAAAATAATAAAAGTATAACAACAAATAATAAAATAGTAACATAAGATTAAATAAAAAATTTAACTGTATAGAAAGAATAATAAAATAAATAACATAGAAGAAAAACATAATACATAGTAAATGTTTAGAAAACCAAACAATAAAAAATAAAAATAAATAATAAAAAAAGTAAAATATAATAATAGAATATAAATTATATAACATAATAAAAGATAACAATAGGAAGAAAAAAGGATAACATAATTTCATAATAAGTTATTAGCACGA
>QFDD01114692.1:0-14647 GCA_006871305.1 Vachellia collinsii
ATAAATAGCAAAAATTAAAATAATAAAAGTATAACAACAAATAATAAAATAGTAACATAAGATTAAATAAAAAATTTAACTGTATAGAAAGAATAATAAAATAAATAACATAGAAGAAAAACATAATACATAGTAAATGTTTAGAAAACCAAACAATAAAAAATAAAAATAAATAATAAAAAAAGTAAAATATAATAATAGAATATAAATTATATAACATAATAAAAGATAACAATAGGAAGAAAAAAGGATAACATAATTTCATAATAAGTTATTAGCACGACTCTCTAACAAAAGTATGATCCTCTTGTTACTCTAACAATTCTATGTGAGATATTGGTTAATGGGGTTGAATTGTGCTTTTGTATTAGATTGCATAACTTTATTTGAGGTTTAGAAATAATAAAAATTCATTGTTGGCATGAATAGCATATTACATCATGTTCCATATCTCATATTTTCGCCCTCCATGTCATATCTCCTTTACTTAGCTCTAGTACACATTAAAAATCTTAATTTGACCATTTGTATATATTCCATAAGCTAGAATTAATTGATCGAGTGAAATTTTAAAATTTGCTTGAGTTACTATTCATTAAATAAATTCTAAAACTTTGATCAATTTTGAAAATTCATAATTAATTCTAGAAAAATCAAAATTAAGTGGTTCAAGTCTGTAATTAAAGCTTACTCAATTCTCTACTAGGTAAAAATAATAATTTGGCCAAATCCTTGCTCAATCAATACAGTAAATTGAGTGAACATTCAATTTTCCATTTAGTCATTTTTCAAATTTTCCCTTAAGTTTGGATAACCATAACTTTTTACATGCACATCAAATTTAGCAAACTTTGACTCATTTTAAAGCTTAGAGTGTAAAGTATTTTTTTACAAAATTTTAAGTCATTTGAACCTCGTTTGCCCATTTTCATTGTTACCTCAAGTTATGTCTTTAATAAGGGTGTTAGACCCTTTTCATTGATTCTAACATGCCTAATTCCTCCATTTTCATGCATTTAACATCATAAAATAATTTTCTAGCATGTTTGACATATATGTACAACACATATCACATATTTATCATTGTAGGATTTTAGCATATATTCTTCCATCAATAACAAGCATTGATTAAGAATAAGAGGATGACCATCTTCTTGTCTTATCCTTGACTGAAATATCATGTGACAAAAGGGATGTGATATGGTTGTATGATAAGTTGTATCGGTTTATAGATTCTCATATGAATTGGGTAGTCGTAATATCTTGCTAGAGGTTGCTTATGACTTGTGGGCTTAATATAGTCACCGACCTATTGCCAACTTCATATGAGCCTACAGGGATGCACAAAAAATAGCTCAACACGAGATTCAATGAATATCTAGAGAGGATATATATATGAATATAAATTCGTTATATATATTTATATATTTTGTATATATAATATATTACATTTATATATGTATATATATTATATGTTATACAATAATGATATAATATCTTGTATTTCTATTAAAGAAAGATAGATCTTGGACTATATTTATAAGGGTTAAAGGGCAAATTTGCTCTGGAATTATCCATGAAGTTGTGTTGGGTTTCCCAGAAGTTTTTTGAGATGCAATATTACCTTGGAAGTGTTAAAAATGGTGCAATGTTGCCATGTCCATTAGTTGACTATTAAAAGGCTTTTTTTTACTTAGAAAGACACATGACACTTTATTATTGGCCTTTGATCACATACGTTCTCTCTCCTTCTCTCACCCTCATGGCACGTCCTCTCTCTGTCTCTATATATATATATATATCTAATGGCTTCGTCATTATCTTTGACATTGAATTGCATTACAATGAGAGAGAGCTCCAACAACCTTCCAAAGTCCCATTCTTTTGGATGAGTTGCTCTATCCAAGAGATCCAAAGACAAACTTTGTCATCCTCCTACGTGCTCAGTTCAGTCAGCTTCTTCCGATACAATAAGAGGATGGCGATGGAGGAGGATAGGATGATGAGGATGAGGAGGTATAACAATCATTGAGGATTTCGTCAATTGTGTAGTGAAGAACAGAACGTAAGAAGGCATGTTTAGTGTTGTTGTCATCATTTTCATCATTGGTGGAAGCGTGTGAATTGTGGAAAGAGTTGAGGTCAATATTCATGGAGGTTAATTCAAGTGGGATGAGCTTACTACTCATCTATGACTCCAAGGTCCAAGAAATTTTCTTGGCATACGATGGCAATTCTTACTCCACTGACTTTTTTTGTTTTTTTTGTGGTAAAAAAAAAATAGAGCAACTTGTTTACTAGTGTAAACACACTTCAAAGCTACATTTTATCTATTAGGGGTTGGGGGTAATGGTATGGTAATGGTGTTGGCATCTAAGGAGGGAGGAGAGTGACATAGCTTGTTTATATGCATTGTACACACATCTAGTTTAGAGGAATCGCCTTCTCTCCATCCCACCATTTCCTGGAACCCAAGCTAACTCCCTTTCCTGTAGCCATTAACAAACAACGCCCAGAACACACACACCCCAACAACAACGACATAATAACATAGATTTCCCCTCTTTATGCCGAGTAAAATCAAGTTATGGGATTTCTCCATTGATGGTGATTCTCTCTCTGGAGAAGAACTAGGGAATCAGAGATGTGAGAGAGAGAGGGGGGGAGAGAAGAAGTGCCATGAGGATGAGAGGAGGAGAGAGAATGTGTGTGATCAAAGACCAATAATAAAGTGTCATGCGTCTTCATAAGTTAAACAAAACTCTTCTAACAGTCAACTAATGGACAGGGCAACATTACACATAAAACAACTTCCGAACACTTAGCGCTACTTCGTGGATATTTCTGGGGCAAATTTTTCCTTTAACCCAATTTACGAAGATAAATTAAAAGATAAATTTATCTTGATATTATATCTTGTTTTAATTTATGAAGATAAATTAAAGTATATCCTCATTGACTTCTTATCCAAATTAAATCAATTTGTTTTATAGATAAAATATGAATTCATTTCATGATTCCTTGATAACATACCAAACAAATGATATGTGATCATCATTTCATTACATTATATTCCCATCCATTACATTCCATTGCATTCCCATAAAATTCGTGAACCAAACGGGCTATAAGTTACATGACCATTCAACATAGGATGGAAGGTGAAAAGCCTTATTCTTAAATGGTATGAACATCCACATATTATAATTTCATAACAAATACTTTATTTTATTTTTAGTTCTATTACTTTACACACACACACACACACACATATGTGTATTAAAATATAGGTAACAAATTATTTTATTTAGAATTCATTATTTTGAGTAAATTAATTCCAAACAACAAAAGTTTTTTATTGGACTTCGTACCTACATTTTTTCCCCAAATCCCCTTGTGTTGTAAACTTGTTGTTTTTTTTTTTTGCAGTGAAAGATACTTTCATTGTATTAAAATGAAAGAGAGTTTAGTACATAGAATAAAACAACTACAAACCTAACCTAAATATAAAATTAAAAACTAAACAACTAGCATAAAGACTGTAGCTCAACCATGATCATCAACAATATTCTCTTTATCTTTCTTCAAAATCTGACACAATTGCTTTGGAGGTCTCAACATCCATTTATAGGGATAAGACCCAAGCAATGAAGCTATAGTAACCTAGTTGGCCGCCTAATTTGCTTCCGTAGAAATCCATAAACATAAGTGATTTCTATTTTTTTTCTTTCTTTAAGGATATTCTCAATATGATATCGCACTTCTAGTCTGGAGAGGAACAAATATTATTAAAACAGTTTACTAATTATAAATTATCATATTCAAACATACCTCATGCAACTGATTTTCCACAGTATAATTAATGCTTCAAGCATAACTATACATTCCACCATAAATGGAGACTCTGCTCAAACACGTTTAGCTATACCATCTAAAACCCATCTACTCTAATCCATGATAACTATGACTACAGCAGCCATGCCATATCCTTAGAGAAAGCCCCATAAATATTAAATTTTAAAGAATTACTTAATGGAGCACGCCACCATTCTATCACGTTTGCAAGCCTTGTCTTTATCAGTAAATCTTTTTCACTCCAGCTCTTTGCATCCCAATATTCTCTAAGAAGATGTTCCACCTGTTTAAGAACAAACATTGGATCAGGTGTTCTATCTTCATACATATAGTTGCATTGGCTCTTCCAAATATGCCACAACAGCATAACTAATAAAGCTTTTAGCCATTCAGACATATTTTCACTCCTTAGGTTCCAAGCAACCCAGGAGTTTATATCTATGTCTTGTTCATCCAAAAATCTAAAAGAGAAACAGCTTCCAAAACGTACCAACTTTGCCCACTCACAAAAAAGAAATAAATGATTTAGAGTTTCTCTTTTAGATTTTCAAACTAGACAAGTATCAATGACATCACACTTCATTTTTTTTTTTTTTTTGCAAATTTTCCATTGATGGGAGAGCTTCAAATAGAAGTCACCATATAAATTTTTTCACCTTATGCATTTCTTTTAATTTCCAGATTTGTTTCCACATGCTAGATCTTAAAGAGGAAGAAGAATTAGGAATCCTATTTCTGTGCCGGTTAATTATCATTTTAGCCACCTTGTATGCCTCTTTTATTGAATAAACTCCCTTTTTTGCTTCCAACCAGACCTAACAATCATCCCTATTTGATCTTGCAAAATTCACTTTTCTTATTGCCTCACTCTCATCTGTTTTTAGAAAATTTTTCATTAAATAAATATCTAACCTTTGTTCATTCTTAATATTTGAAATATGCAGGTTACTAAGAGAGGGAAAAGGGCATTGAGAACTTAACTTATGGCTTGGCAAGCTTCTAACCCAGGGGTCCCCCCACACTATCGTATTACGACCATTTCCAATGCTAGAAAAGTGTCCTTCTAACACCCTCCTTCCTTCCAAAATACTATTCCACAACCATGACGCCCTAGCCGCTTTATTTGCTTCTAAGAAACCACATCTAGAAAAATACCTAGCCTTTAAAAGCTTTACCCACAATTGATTAGACTCTCTTAAAATTCTCCACCCCGGCTTGGCTATAGTGCTAAATTAAAATCTTCAAAATCCTTAAATCCAAGTCCTCCTTCACTTTTATCACATTTCAATTTTTCTTTAGACACCAAATGGATCTTTTTTCTTGTTAGCCATATCCCTCCGCCAGAATTTTGAAATCAAATTTGTCCAGTTTAATAAGTGCTTTTTTGGAGAATACAAAACAAGACATTGGATACACTAGAGTTGGCAACATATTTGATTAGTACTTACCTACTTGCCTTTGAAAGAATTTTTTTTGCCACGCTTGGATCCTCTTTTTAACTCTATCTAAAACAAAATTGACAAACTGACCTTTGATCTCCCCCAAGTAATCGGTAGACCTAGATAATTACCAAAAAGCTCAGCCTTTGCGATTTGGAAGACTTTTCCAACTTCCTCCTTCAATAGATTAGAAACATTGTGTGAGAAAAAATGTAGGATTTCTTTTCATGAATCAATAATCCTAAAGCTTGACAATATAAATCTAGAATTTATTTCAAATTCCTACAATTTCCAATCTCCGCTTTTATGAAAAACATTGAGTCATCTACAAATAAGGAATGGGTGTTGGTAGGATGATCTCTTGCAATATTAATGCCTTTAATATTCCCCATTTTCTCCCCTTTCTCAATCAACATAAATAAGACATTACTAACCAAAATGAAAAGATACTAGCAAAGAGGATCCTCCTATCTAAGGCCCCCTTTAGGCAAAACACTGGACATTCTTTTTCTTGATAGCCTCATGGAGAAGTTAACAAATGAGATACACAAGAAAACATGTTTAACCAACTCCATATTAAATCCCATCTTCAAGAAACAAAGCTTGGAGAAAATCCCATTCAATATGATCATAGGCCTCATTCATATCAAGTTTGATTGCCAGTTCAAATTTCTTTATTTTCAAATGGTGGAAAGATTCATGGACAAAAAATATATTATCTTGAATAAGTCTCCTTCGAACAAATTCCCTTTGACTATCTGAGATGACTTTACCCTAGAAGAGGTTTCAACCTATTAGCTATAACTTTGGAGGAAATTTTGTAAAAGAAATTACAGTAGCTTAAAGGTATATGGTCATTTATTGTTTTCGAACAATCAATCTTTGGACTTAACACCATATTTGTATTATTCATCATACTCAAATGGAAACCCTTAGAAAAGAAATTTTTAATTAAAGCACATACCTTGTGACCAACAATATGCCATTCTTTTTGAAAGAATGTGAATGTAAATCCATCCAATCTAGGAGCTTTTGATTCTACCATTTGAAATATAGCTTCTTTGACCTCTTTATCAGTTATCTCTTTCAGAAGAGACAGGTTATCTGCTTCAAATATCACTTGGTCCATAGAGTTAAGAACCTCAGTGAAATCTCTCAACTTTGAATTCTTGAAGAGATTCGAATAGAAATTTTCAAAATATTTACTAATCTCTACCCCATTTTCCACCCATTTATCATCTGAATTTTTCAATTTGGTAACTTTATTTCTACACCTTTGGATAGTTGACATGTGAATAAATCTTGTTAAGTAGTTATGGTCAATAGTGTGGTTGCATGTAACCTTAGCTATCTAGTCCAGGTTGTGCAATCCATACTAAATCGCTTTACAAGCTATACTTTTGTTTTTAATAACCTGGACTAAAAATTGGTCCAGGTTATACCAATTTCTTAAAAATTTAATATATCAATTTTTTAAAAAAAATACAGAAGAGAAAAGGTGAATACAGTAAAACTACAACATCCATGTTCAATTGGACTGAAGTTATAAATGAGGGGATTATTGAACTATTGTGAATGACCTTGTATCCTAATAAAATTTAAAATATTCGATAAATGAGAAGTTATGTGCTTCATTTCATGGGAGAATTGGGGAAAAGTCCCTCATTGGAGAATTAATTGTACAATGGGACATTCCACTCGTGTGCAACTGAGCTTCCACATTATGTGCAAGTGAGCTTCCACATATGCAACTGAGCTTCCATATGTGTGAATGAACAAGTCCCATTCTCCAATTAATTCTTCAATGGGAGATTTTTCCCTAATTTTCTCTAATTTCATTTGAAATATATCTATTCCTTTAAAATGAAAAAAAGGATTGGCGTTAAACTTTATATATAAAAGCTACCATTGATTTTTTTTATAAAATGTCAAGAATTCTTTTTAGTGGTGCAGAAAATGATGAAAAATAAAGGGAGATTGCAATAAGTTCCATAATTGGTAAATTAATTGTAGAATGAGACATTTTAAATCATGTAACTGACCTTCTATATTATGCAATTGAGCTTTCATGTTACGTACAACTATGCTTCCACATTATGTAACTGACCTTCTCAATATGCAACTAAGCTTTCATAAAGTTGCAATGGTAAGTTCCACTATTGAATAAATTTACCAATGAGGGATTTATCCCTAATTCTCTCAAAAATAAATTAGTGTAAAAAGTTATTAATTTTGAACAAATTAAAGTTTTAAATCGTTATGTACACGGTTGCAAGAGTCTTTTTAACCCTAACTTTTAGTAACATATGTGTATAGGTCACAAATCTTAATTATAAAAATAACACCAGCAGGATACTGAATATTTTAGTTAGATTAATCACATCAATATAATCTTTGATAATTACTTAAAAAAATTTCAATTAAATTTCAATTTATGAAATTAACCCATTGAATATTTTCGTTAAACATACATATTTTTTCTACCAAAGACAATCTTAACTAAGGCACTATCAGATATTAAATGTGGTACTCTTCCAATGAAAATTTAAGAAAAATACATGTATACTCTTAGAATGCCACATCATCCATACTTTTTTCAATGAAAATATTCTAATTGTCATTTCTTATTAATATTATATTTCATAAATTTCTCTTGATTATTTCTCTTTCTCCATAACCTAATATAATAAATATTTGTGGGATGAAAAATACGTGCATAGTCCGCATAGTCCTGAAGTGCTTGTGGTATTTCCAATGAAAATATTTTAATTATCATTTTTTGTGAATTAAATTATCACATAAATTTCTTTTGACTATTTCTCTATTCGAATAACTCATTATAATATATATATATATTTATGAGATCCACAAGAAAAGATAGTTGTAACATTTTCATTGGAAAGAGTATGGATGATTGAAGTTCCAAGAGTAGAGTCTATAATACAAGTGGGCAATATGCCCAACCCCCAACCCGTGGGTTGATGAATGCCAACTCGTTAAAGTGTGAGTTGTTCCAACCTGCATTGCCTAACATACAAGTTGTGGCAGGCTGTAACCAAGCCCACTTTTTTTTTTAATATATGTTAATGCATTTTGTTTTATTTTAGAAGGAAATGAAATATTTCTCTTACCTTTTTATAGAGCCAATAAAATGGGCTGCGACGGGTTCGAGCTACTCATTTGGCAGCTCGCTAAATGTCAGGTTGCAAAGGCCTAACCTAGATAGACCGCGTGCTAAGGCGGGCTAGCCTTCAATTTTTGTTATTTATCTTTTCCTAACACTAAACACTAGCCAAGTACCCCAGCCCCCAGCCTAAGTCACACTCCCACAGCCACAGCCCACAGACCTAGCCTCTTAGCTCTCACTCAGAAGTTGTTTGTCAACCACTTTCAGAATCACTTTTACACAAGCTGAGACAAAACTCCTCTCACATACTTAGCTCAGATTGCGTACAATCACTTTCTAAAAGCTAATCCCAAACAAGTTATAAGTCTTGCTCATCTCGCACAGCACCCTCCTCTTCTCTCCCCAAATATGAAAACCTTGAGTGTAAGACCTAACCAACCAAACCAAGAAGAAGGGCATAAGGAGGACTAGAGGGGTCGAGTGAAGTGAGGTTCCAATCTTCCGTAGCAGTTAAGCTATCGTCATCTCGTTGAGCTATCTTGTTGCTGTGGAGCTGTCGTGTTTCTATCGAGATCGTAGGTCCACTTTGTCGTAGCTTAATAGCTCATCCACGCCGTCATTCTTGTTGATCCGTTAAGCTGTCGCAGCTATCCTGTAATCCACCCTGTCGCAATAGCAGCTCATCCAGTTTGTCACATCAACTCACTCCATTGATGTTCTCTATTCACTCCATCTCTCTTCTCACTTCTCCGTCACATTCATCCACTCCTGAGGTTGGATTCATTCACTCCTTAGTTTTATTCTTTTATGAAATTGTCATCTGAGAACTGAGATGCTGTTAGTTATTGCTTCCAATGTTGCATTTTGTATTTTGTTGATGATTATTGCTGTTGGTATGAAATTGTTGTAGATATGCTGTTGATTGTGGTTTTAATCTAGGGAAAGAATTGTACGACCATATTTTGTCAAGTTGCTGTGATTGTAATGAAATATGCTTTGTGTTTCTGTTTGAACTAGCGTTACCTCCCTTATGCAATGCGCGGGTGGAATATGATATACTCATTTGTTTCAAATTGCATGCATAAAAAGTAACTACTTCAAATTTGAAACATTAAACAATAACATGAATTGACCTACTTGAATTAAGACAATGCTCATGTCATGCAATGCTTTTGTTCATCCAACTTTACCATCGTTAATATCTTTAACATAACCTAGAGGTTGAACATAATTGAATACTTCCTTGTACACAACATTTGTTGTTGTTCTCTTTCCATCAATACCGTTTCTTGGGACATATATTTTTAGACCTTCCATTGTTCTAACCCTTGACATAGCAACATAAAGTTGGCCAAGTGTGAATACTGGTCTTGGTAGATATAATCCAACATGTTGCAAAGACTACCCTTGACTTTTGTTGATAGTCATTGGAAAAGACAAAGTTATTAGCAATTGTCTTCTTCTCATTTGTAAATGCCATCTATTTTCAGAAGGGTTCATGTCCATCCTATGAATCAAAACCTTTTCATTAGGCATAGAACCATTCAAAGTGATAGCTTCAATAACAAACTTTCCTAAATACGTCACTCGAAGATGGGTACCGTTGCACAACCATGAAGCTTGGTCAATGTTTTGAAGTAACATGATAGGCACTCCGACCTTAACAACTAATTTATGTGATGCCAATCCTGAGCTATTAATTGTATTAAGGAACTCAGTTGTATAGAGGTTGTCAAAAGTATCACAGTTATCCGTGGACTTGCATATTGAGTCATAGCTTAAGTACTCATGCTCTTCCCTTGGTAACTGGAACAATATGTAATCATTCAGTTCGTTAACCAGATCAATTATTGGAGACAATATTGCTCTATCATTAAAGTATTCATTACAATGTATATTGTCCACAAGATTATAATATATTGAATTAACAATTGTTTCAATTGGGTTACCCGATGATTTGATGAGGAATTGATGAGGGATAGCAATCTCAGCTACACCATTTGTCAACTGCCCCAATTTTCCATCTCCCAAGTCCAACAACCACTGTGAGAACCATTCAACCTTATCCTTAAATGTATTGCCTAAAGAAGTCAACCTCATGTAGGACCGTGAGTCATATACTTCTTCACTAATTCATACAACCTTGGTTGAATGCACTGGTTAGGTATTTCAGCATATATTAACCTATCAATGTCCTGTGGTGTCAAAATCTTGTTGCATGACTCAAGGAATAAAAGGATGTGTGCATGAGGTAGACCTCGCTTTTGAAACTCAATGGTGTAGACTTCTGGATTTAGGCATAATAAACAAAAGAAAGTTAGTGCTTATTATCAAATGAATTGTGACATGAAGTAAAATGAGAAATGAAATCAATATTATTAAGGTGTCGAACATCATCGGCTTTTATCTGTCCAAAAATCTTCTCATTCTTTACTGTATCCAATAAACTTTGCAACTTCATTTTGAAAACCCTGGACAATATCTCTGGCTTACATGATGGCTTGAACTCGAACTTTACACAATACCATGTAACCTCTGGCTAATCAGGGTTGCAAGTAAATGTTAAAAATATGTTAGTACAGCCCACCCATCTACATATAGCCATTACATCTTGATAATTTTGGATCATGTATCGTGCACCTCCTATAAATGATAATGGTAAAATTATCCTTTTACCAGTTGCTGATGCACTTGTTACACCGCTTGATATAACTCTACCCTGAGTTCCTTTTGGTGTGTCCTAATCCAAAGTAGCCTTTGAAATTCAATCATTGTATAAGCATCAACAATGAATTGTTGTAGAAGTCGAAAGGCATGCAATAGAGCAGATACCTTAGTTCACCGGCCCATTAGTCGATAAGTAAAGAACTCTCGCATATGAACCCTTTTTCTGATCTTAGTAGTAGAAAGGGTATGACTACTATGTTGGATGTCATCCCAGTAACCATCTTCTCCAAAAGGAAATAAAAGAGGATATTGCAGTGGTAAATATGATGCATGTAACTCATTGATGCGTTTTGGATACCCTGCTTGCCTCTCTACAACAATGTCTCTCACATTAAATTGCATATCAATATCACCTACAATTAAGGCCGCAACTTCAGATGCTGTTCGTAAATTGTAAGTTCTACCGTCATGATGTTGACTGCTTAGAAGGCATAACTTAAATTCTGTTGTCACACTGTTTCTCAACATGTCACCAGCATATCGATATTGTTTCACAAATGGGTTAGTGTCGTCCATGTCCTCTGTATCATGCCTATTATGAAAGGATCAATTGTTGAGTTATTATTATGCTTGCTACATTAGAATAAAACAACATTAGAGATTATATATAAAGTTTCCATAAAATGATGTAAATGTAACAATTACTTATTTAATGATTTATACAAATTTAAATTTTTAAATATACTACCTAATAGCCAAAATCCTATTGGAAACTTCATTGTCAGTATAAAAAATGTAGAGTTGAGAAAATGCTGGCTTCATCCCATCAACTGGTAATAAACTGTCAATGTTGTGGTAATTCATTCCAGAAAGGACAAATGTATAAGGACCCCCACCATTATTAATGTTATGGTTGATTTTGCCACCCATTGATGTAAATGAGAACATGTTGTTATACTGCCTCAAATTTGCATGGAAATTTTGTGAAAGAGGATCAAACTTGTCAAAATACAAATCATGCAATATAAGAGGAGGAGATTTCATTGGAGGCAATACAACTTTTCCCTGCTGGCAGCACATTGAGAATGACTTGGGACTCCTCTGTTTTTTATCTTTCCTAAGGTGTTCACCATACCAAAACATTGCACCACAATGTTTGCATGAATGAATATGATCACCTTCATCTATGTAGTCTGCCATATTTTGTGTTAGTAATTTTGGTTTAGTCTTAATAATAATAAACATATAAATAAATTGGGAAAAAAATTTGGGGAAAAATTACCTATATTATCCATATATTTAGTAGGTAGCATGGAAGTGTAAACAGACGATACTTCACCTGATTAAGATTTTTTTCACAAAAAATTTCTTATTAACACTACGAATAGTATGGATATAATGCATTTAATACTATTGAAGAAATTTCATGAACACTAATAATACTAATTATTCAGTTTGGTCACCTGTATTATCTTCAGAGTGATTCTCACAGGAATGAATACTTTCATCATTATCGCATGTGAAACTAAAATCTACATTCCTATAATTGACCTCAGATGCTAGACATAAATCATCAACCAAGCATATGGTAAATAGTGTTAGAATGAATTGAAGACAATATTCAACATGATAAGTGCTACCATAAAATAATATAAGTTAACTTCCATATATTTAAAGAAATTGAATATTAAGTGCAAGAAAACCATACATGAAGAGACTTCATTGGTATTGCCTTGTGAATCATGGATCAAGTACTAATTATCAACACTTTGATTTGTAGTATGGATAACATTCGATGATCGATTGACTTGCCAACCCTTACCTGAAGGAAATGAAACAAGGTACTATATTTGTGACTAAGTTGTTTTGATTAATGATAAACACATTTTAGCATAAAAAAAAGAAGCATGTTATTTAAACCACCATATTTCTTAAATGACACAGTATACATATTGGAATACTAATAGCTTAACCCTGAACATATATTCAATAATATTTAAATGTGACAAGTATTAAAACATGGTAGTTGGAAAAAAAATTAAATCACATATTGTTTTATAAAAAATACATAAATCTTTTCCATACTATCATCTTGCGCACATATATTGAATGTAAATTTATGAAGAGTGATATGGATATATTGCAAACTAAGAAATTAAATATCCATGAATTTAAAAATCATAAATGTTATAAAATAGGTCAAAATTGATATTTTCATATAAAACAATAGGTAAATTAATTATTTGGGTCGTAAATAAGAAATAAATTCATTATTATCTACCAAATTTATGAATTTGTGAAAACTTATCATGTTGAAAATCTGTATTTAATGTAGTTTTAGAAATATGACAATCATGTATCACAAAAAATTAATTTAACTAATGTATTTAAGATTTATAGTTTATTCATCGTAGTTCTATGTTTAACACTGCTATTAAATGTATGTTTCTATTGAAACATGCGTAGCATATAATAGCACTTATCTTGAATGTAAATTTATGAAAAGTGATATGGATATATTGCAAACAAAGAAATTAAATATCCACGAATTCAAAAATCATAAATGAAATAAAATAGGTCAAAATTGATATTTTCATATAAAACAATAGGTAAATTAATTTAACTAATGGATTTAAGATTTATAATTTATTCATTGTAGTTCTATATTCAAAACTGCTATTAAATGTATGTTCCTATTGAAACATGCATAGCATATCATAGCACATATATTGAATGTAAATTTATGAAAGGTGACATACATATATTGCAAATAAATAACTTAATTTAATTATTCAAAATGTGTGAATTGAATATCTGTTCTTAAAAAAAATTGGTAACAGGCATTAGATATAAGCACGCAACTTGACATAGACATATTGTTGTTAAAAATTAAATATCCATGATTTTAAAAGTCATAAATAAAATAGGTCAAAATTGATATTTTCATATAAAACAATAGGTAAATTAATTATTTGGGTTGTAAATAAGAAATAAATTCATTATTATCTACCAAATTTATGAATTTTTGAAAACCTATCATGTTGAGTACATGTATTTAATGTAGTTTTAAAAATATGACAATCATGTATTACAAAAAATTAATTTAACTAATGTATTTAAGATTTATAATTTTTTCATCATAGTTCTATATTTAACACTGCTATTAAATGTATGTTCCTATTGAAACATGCATAGCATATCATAGCACATATCAATTTAAATTTATGAAAGGTGACATACATATATTGCAAATAAATAACTTAATTTAATTATTCAAAATGTGTGAATTGAATATCTGTTCTTAAAAAAAATTGGTAATAGGCATTAGATATAAGCACGCAACTTGACATAGACATATTGTTGTTAAAAATTAAATATCCATGATTTTAAGTCATAAATAAAATAGGTCAAAATTGATATTTTCATATAAAATAATAGGTAAATTAATTAAATGTATGTTGCCATTGAAACATGCATAGCATATCAAAGCATCAAAATGGTGAGCTTTGTTAGTTAATGAGTGACATGCATATACTAAGTGGTTTTTTTGGGTTCTAAA
>QFDD01114693.1:0-29233 GCA_006871305.1 Vachellia collinsii
TTTTAACAATAGAGAGTGAAATTATCATATCTTGAAACTCTTAGAATAACACTTTCATTGACATTAAGAGATGCACATCTTAACTTCTAAATTAAAATCCTGACCCTATTTAACATTGAGAGACACTCTTGTCATTCGTGAAATTCAAAAGTAGTGTGGATTAAAATTAAACTCTAGAATATCAATTACTTGTTGGGGGGAAATTTGAAGACGAAAAGGAACTTTAACATTGCTCAAAATTGCCACCTCTATAAACCACTGTGCCAATAAAAAATTAAACATACCAGTTGCACGCAGAGATGAATTGGCGCTTTAATCCAGTAATACTCGGTGATATTCTAAAGCTACGGGACAATAAATAAACAAGTCCTTGACCTAGTCGGTGGGTATGCGAGGGAGATGGCATGCTCTGACCTACAAATGATTAGCGGGAGGAAGGTGGAATGCCCCAGCACTAATGAGGTGGCCTTTCAAATTAAGAGGTCCCACCTAAATCCAAAACATTTTGTGCCAATTTGAAAAAACGGAACATTCATAACAGTAACAATCAACCGCAGAGATTTGTTACAGTAAAATAAGTTAATTAACCACAACATAATAAATTAATGTTTGAATATTTGCTCAAGAATATAATCATATTTAGTATTCAATAATATTTTATTATTAGAATCACCCTTAATAAAAAGGATAACAAAAACAAAAACACCTTAAATGACCTTATAAGCTGTCACTTTAACAGGAGACTTTTGTGTTTAAGTCGTTTGATAAACAGTACAGTCACCGTCAACCCTCTGGATGCTTTCTGCCTTCTTTCTTTCTTTCTTTTTTTTTTTGGCGTCACGATGACATTTTTGTTTCTTAACATTCAATCGAAGTATTTAAACTCTGCAACTTGATTCCATTCAGCCTTAGCCTCTCCCTTCAAAACTCTGTTTGAAGCATATACGGGAAGAAAGGTGTGCATGTGTTTTCTGTGTGTTAGAAATTTGGTTGTCCTGTCATTAATAGGCCGGACCATTTAATTAGGGAGTAAGAAACCTTCAGGACCTTTTGCCAAAAGAAATAAGAAGAAGAAACCTTCAAGACTAAGCAGAAAATTGAATCAGCATTTAATTTCCTAATCATAATATTAATGGAGGGGTAAGTAACAGTTACTCTGCAGTAAATAAAAAGGATTGTATCTTCTTAATCAGTGGGTCACCATTTCCTCACTCCCATTGTAGAGCTCTCTCTGGTCTCTCTCTCACACAGACTCTCTCTTTGTGCGTGGTGCTAGGCTATGAGATTTGGCCCGCGCCTCTCCCATCCTCCATCTTCAATGCTGGGCCTGTTTGATTTTTTGTTTCCAAACATTTTTTCGATAAGAGGTGCCTCCTGACTTTAATGCACGGCCATGATTTGTTCTTTCACTGAAAATTGATGGTCCATTATTTACAAAAGACAACATTAAAGTCTCCCCTTCCTTAAGAGGAAGATTATTCCTTAACCACAAACGGGAGAATAGGATTATTCAGCAACGTTGAAAAACCTGAGAAGCCTTGTCTCTAGTCTGACTAAATTGGGCCCAAGTCCTGTGAGAAGGGAAAATGGGCCGCCAAAGAGAGATCGATCAAGTAGATATAAAATTTTAATATTTTCTTATTTTTATGGAATACCAAAAAACGCTCTCGGGCCGCATGTCCTTTCTCCCCCTCACCCCGCGCTCGCAGCAGAACATGCACGTGCCACTGAAACGCATCGTATAATCCTTTCGCTCGTAAATCAACCTGCAAATAAAGTCCTTCCGCGCTCCCCTTCGAACCACTCTCCGAGTTCTCTTCCGTAGATCATTTCTTTCAGATCTGTGCTTCGAACTCTCAGATCCTGTGCGAGTAGGCTCTCATCTCTCTCTGCATTTCTGGTTTGCTTCTGATTCAGAATATGGGCTTGGATTAGATGGATCCTCTTTTCAAAGACAGCATGCTTACTTAACTGCCAGGCTCACAATTTTCTTGATTTGTTTTGTGCAGATTCGAGAATATTTGTCTGCCTAACAGGATGGTAAGTCTTCCTGTCATTTCTAAATTCCTTGATCTGCTTTTCTTTGAGCTGCTTCCGTTTTGGTTGATAATTGAGTTGTAAAATGCACTCCAGTATCCGTTCTGATGCTTGGGTAATTTATGATCATACTAATGCATTGTGCACCCTTATATCACTCTCGGTTTTATATTGGTAAATTATGATTATTTGGATTCATTGTGCAATTGATTGGATTTTTCTTCTGATTTTATGCTCTTTATTGGTTCGTGTCAATTGCATACTTTGTTCGATGGCCTATGTCTACCCCGAGTCTGTGACTATGTTTGAATTCAGTCAGTATACGTGATCTGTATTGCTACTATGTTTGAATTCAGTCAGTATACGTGATCTGTATTGCATCTAAAGGGAGCTCTTAAAAGGTTTATTGATCTGCCTTAAATCCTTACATGGGACATTTTCGCCATCTTAAATTTTGTAGCTTGAATCTTCAAGATTAATGGTAATTTTCATTTGCTGGTTTACCTTCGGTGCTTGGTACACTCACATCTTCGTCAGCCGTTGCTTGTTCATATTGATTAGCTGAACTTGCATTTATAAGAACGGTGGATGTGGAAGTTGGGTTGCCAAGCCATATTTCATTCCCTCCATTTATTGCTGTATTGTTGCACTGTCTATCTTCCCCATTAAATGTTGATTTTTGTTGTTGTCTGTCTTACAGGTTGTCCTCGCTGCATCCATTGTGAGCAAATCTGGGAAAGGTGAGTTCTTTTAGTCCCTTTTTGCACCCTTTATCTTTGTGGAATTTAGGTCATTTCCACTGAGTTTATATGTCAAGCTTGCCTCTTGTCAATTTTTCACCTCAGTAAATAGCAAGTTCAACAAGGGAAACAGAAATGCAATAGATAAACTGCTCTCGAAGATATATATTTTTTTTAATCCATCAACTGGAACAGTGACATAAACCAAGAGTGTAAACCCATGAAATCCTTTTCTCACGCTAGCATTTCAATCTTTAAGCCGTTCATATAGACAACAACTACATTTTGATAATTGGCACAACCTAATTTTCTTTTTTACACGTGAAACATTCCTTAAGTTATTTCCCTCTTTATTGTCTCTACCTTGGATAAACTTTCAGGGGTGAAAGTACGGTCATGCCTAAAATTAATTTTGATTTTATGGTGGTTAACTATTTATGGGTGCAAGATCAATCTGTTCACTAACCTTTTGCTTTAATTGCAGTTTTAGTATCGAGACAGTTTGTAGATATGTCTAGAATAAGAATTGAGGGTCTCCTTGCAGCCTTTCCAAAGTTAGTAGGCACTGGCAAACAGCACACTTATGTTGAGACTGAGAATGTACGCTATGTTTACCAGCCAATAGAAGGACTGTACCTGCTTCTTGTCACAAACAAACAGAGCAACATACTGGAGGATTTAGAGACTCTGAGACTTCTCTCCAAGCTTGTATCCTTTTAATAATGCTTTGATTTTGACATGTCATGCTTGTAGTCTTGTTTTTTTTTTTTTGATGGTTTGGTTTTCCTTTTACTTTCTGATTAAACCTTGTCATAAATTTGGTCTAAGATTTACATCTAAAAGTCCATAATTTGATATTTTATTTTTTTCATGCTTCCTTTCATGTTGGCATTTACCTGGTAGAGTTTTGTTGATATGCATTATGGCACTATTGTTTTCTTATCTAAGGAAGCATTTAGCAAGTTTGGTTCTTATAGGAAGGCTTAAGGGGGTTTGAAAATGATCAACTTATTTACTACAGGAAGTTACTTTAACCTTATAAGGTGGATGTATAACCATGTCATGATAATTTTGATGCAGATATGCATACAAGTAGTTCTATCCTTAATATTTTTAGGTGCCTGAATATTCTTATTCCCTTGATGAAGAGGGTATCTGCAAGAATGCATTTGAGCTGATTTTTGCATTTGATGAAGTCATCTCTCTTGGGCACAAGGAAAATGTGACTGTTGCACAAGTTAAGCAATACTGTGAAATGGAGAGTCACGAGGAGAAATTGCACAAGCTTGTTATGCAGAGTAAGATAAATGAAACCAAGGATGTTATGAAGCGGAAAGCCAGTGAGATTGATAAGAGCAAGGTATGAGTGGAGGGATCCTTTCTTGTTGATGAACTTACATTTTGAAGTCTTGGATTGTCCATCATTTATCTGAAGCCATTGCATGTTTTCTACAGATTGAGAAGAACAGAGGTGAAAAAGGTGGATTCATGTCTTTGCAATCAATGGGCTCAGGAAGAATTGAAAGTAGCTTTAATGATTTGAGCATATCTAGCAGTGGATCTGGTTTTGGAAGTGGCTCTGGCTTTGGTCTAACCTCTGACATTGATTCATTTTCTACTAAGTCAAAAGGTTGGCTCTTAGCATCCCTCAGGAGTGCTTTTAAGTTCTAAATCTAATGAGTTGAAACAAGAACAGGAATTAAACCATTCTG
Source organism: Vachellia collinsii (assembly GCA_006871305.1). NCBI lineage: Eukaryota > Viridiplantae > Streptophyta > Magnoliopsida > Fabales > Fabaceae > Vachellia > Vachellia collinsii. The sequence goes on from QFDD01114693.1 coordinate 4,490, forward strand.
TATCAAATCAAGTTTTCCTTGCGTATGTTGAATTCCTAAGGTAGTTTCACTGAATAGTTGTGAATGTTCGAGGCAGCTTTGTTGCTGTGACAGATGAACTAATATCTGCCCGAATTAACGCATAAACTTGTTATTAGTTGCTTATTAAGATGGGCTTTATTCACTTTTGTGCTCCGGTTCCCCAGGCCATCCATCTGCATCTGCCACTGCTCCACCAAAAGGTTCTGGTATGCAGCTTGGTAAATCTCAGAGGACAAACCAGTTTTTGGAATCATTGAAAGCAGAAGGTGAAGTCATTCTTGAAGATGTTCAGCCAAAACTTGGCCAATCTAGACCAGCTGCCCCACCTGCTACTGATCCTGTCACTTTAACTGTTGAGGAGAAACTTAATGTGACACTAAAACGAGATGGTGGAGTGAGTAATTTTGATCTCCAGGGCACATTATCTCTTCAAATCCTTAACCAAGAGGATGGTTTTATTCAAGTTCAGGTATCTGATTTTTTCTGCTAATACTTTGATGTGTTCATGGTGATATATTTCCTGCTTGGTTAAACCTGAATAGTCCTTTTGTTTTGGTGGTTTATGTATTTTTTAATGCAAATGTCTTCTGGATTTGTTAAATCTCTTCAGAAGAGTAGTAAAGGTAGGTTTTGTATCAGACATTGGCTTCCCAATTAGAGAGGACGGACTGATTCTCAACAAGACCAAAAAGGAAGATATTGAATAGTCTGTTGCTTCTGATGTGTGGTGTTTATCTATGTTACTTATAAAACAATCATTGTTGGTATGAAGTGGCATTTTTTAAATTTATTGAGAAAACGAAGCGTAGCGAAGCATTTTTCATTTTTAATATAAATTAGATGCACATGTACCTTGCATCCAGGTTCTGAAGTGTTTCTATTGCTATTTTGAAACATTGGCTGTGTATGCCAATTTTGTTGGAAAAGAAACATAAGTAATGGTTTCTTAAATATTGTAACTTGCGTTTGCAGATCAAAACTGGAGGAAATCCAGGCATCCTTTTCAAAACGCACCCTAACGTGAACAAAGAATTATTTTCCTCTGAGAATATACTGGGTCTAAAGGATCCTAATAGGCCTTTCCCTACTGGTCAAGCTGGTGATACAGCTGGTGTTGGCCTATTGAAGTGGAGAATGCAAAGCAATGATGAGTCCCTGGTGCCACTGACTAGTGAGTTCTTACTTATCACTAATCTTTTCTACTGTGTTGTTTTACTATTGTATTATTAACTTTAGTGTAAAATTTTTATGTGTATGCAGTCAACTGCTGGCCTTCTGTTTCTGGAAGTGAAACTTATGTCAGCATTGAATATGAAGCTTCATCAATGTTTGATCTGCGAAATGTTGCGATCTCAGTACCTCTTCCAGCTCTTCGAGAAGCACCAAATGTTAGGCAGATTGATGGGGAATGGAGGTAAAAATTTAGTTTTTCTCTCCATGAAGTAAATTACGGGGTATCACGTCCATGACTTGCGTATACTTCATGAGGATTATATATATATACATATACATAATCTTCGTTCTTTTCATTTCTGTTTCTGCTGCTTCTGTTGCCTCTCTCTCTCTCTCTCAAAATAGCTCTTCTTTGTTGACATGCAATGGGGTTTTGAGGCGCTGTTAAGCTGATACCCCACTTTCATGATTGTTCTGATTTCTTTCAGATTTTCTAACGTCCTCTTTGGAATGGTGAAGAGAATATTGTGAACACACACACACAGAGATCTGAAAGTATAGAGAAAAATTCTGATACGGATCCACCTTGTATGTTAAGGATTTGATCAGCTTAGACCCTAGAAAAATTTGTCTCTAGATCTTTAGTTATAAAAAGGCTCTATAATAGTTTATCAGAATTTTGCAATCTGACCGATCAATTAAAATCCTAGAAGAACTCGTCTCTAGATTTTTAATTATAAAAGCCTTCACAAGAGTTGATCACTTTCTTATGGCCCAACCGTATTCTATCACAAATACAAACCACAAGTTAAAACTTGCTGAGGAAAAAACTTCCCATTCAATTCATTTCTTCCTGAAATAATTGAATATAACTTGTCCCTTAAATAGAGAAACTTACTAGTCCTAATATAACTTAAAATATTAAAAAAGATATGATATCATCTACTTAAATTAAATCAAAGATATTGATATTTAATAATATCCTTAAGATCCCTAATTTGGCATTCATATAACTAAAATAATATCCTAAAAGATAAATTACTAATATATCCTAAAGATCCTTGAGATGATACAAACTATCCCAAAGATAGATCAAATCTTCTTAAAAATCAACTTAATATAAAACAAACCTTTTTTTTAAATAATAAAATTATATAGAAAATAAAAATAAAAAGACTTAATTTTCTTCTTCCACGTGCGCCTCTTAATAATTGAATGCCAAGCAAGACATCGAATTGAATTAACATAAATACTCTCTGGATTCCTATCAATTTCCTCTTGTTTCTGATCATACTTACAGGTGGCATTGTATATATGTATAAAGCACCAGAACAAAGGAATACAACCTCTTTGATGTTCGGTCATATAGCTGCCAGCTGACTGGGACAGGCAAATCAGTAAAGATGGATAAAAATATTAATGAGTTGGGAATTCGAAAAGGAAATATTCTGAAAATCTTCAATTAGCTCGGGATTCCAAGCTTGTCTTCTTTTCCCAAGTTTTTCTTTTGAACCGAACCCAAATTGGAGTTAAGAAAATTAAAAGAGTTGCCGTTTGTTTGAGGGGATAATTGCCAAGATAGATCTATCTACCTATCATAGAATATGTGGCAGTTCTATATCTTCTCTCATGTTGGTTTTTGTTTTCATTTTTATAACACCCTATTAAAATTTCCATTGTAGGTATGACTCTAGGAATTCCTTCTTGGAGTGGTCTATTCTCCTTATTGACGACTCAAACCGCAGGTATTGTAAATTTGATGTGGTATTGTCTAGAGCTGTGTTATGCAATAGTCGTCTGTGTCTTGAATGTGTTATCTGACTCTTGTGTATGTGGCAGTGGGTCTCTGGAGTTTGTTGTTCCACCAGCAGATACGTCTGTTTTCTTTCCAATTTCAGTCCGGTTCTCAGCGACTGAAACTTTTAGTGACCTGAAGGTTTGCTCAAATCTTTGTTCTTCTGGGCATGCAATTCTTGCTGTGCTCTTTGGAAGTAAACTGATTCTTGAATTATGTGCCAATCTTGCTGGCTGAAGTTGATGAATATATTCTATTTTAGGGGGGACTATCACATAATAGTGCATATACTCTATTTTCAGGGGAGGCTAATTATATAATTGACCTTTGTTACTGTGGATAGACATTTATATTGACTTTATAATCACTGTTACAGTAACATTTTGAACTAAGTGCCTTCATTATTATATATATTCATTTTTTGTGCAGCGTGTTTGATTCAGTAAAAGCAAATTTAACTTGCCCTGTTGCTATTTCAATTGCAGGTTGTCAACATCATACCGCAAAGGGGCGGCAATCCTCCCAAATACTCTCAGAGAATTCAACTGGTCACCGAAAACTATCAAGTGGTTTAGTTGATTATTCGTTAGATTTTGAGCTTGTTACTTATTGATGTCATCATGCGGATCTTTTGCCTATAGGTTTTTCTTCTCCAAGTTTAATCTTTTGTTTTACCCATGAAATTATACTTGCACCTCGGTTTTGCTTCGCAAGACGGGGAAGTATATTTTGTTTATCATCACTGCAAACTGAGTGTATTTACCCTATAGCTTGATTTCTCAAACAAGATTTTGTAAAAGGATATTGAGTAACATTGCATCTAATCTGTTTAAGATCAAAATACCACTGATTGGGTGATCCAAGGAACCAAGAGCCAACCTCTAAGTATTCATGCTTTATGAATTTCGCAATATCTGCTATGGTTACCAATAATCTGATTTTGGTGATAATCTCCTCAACTGCCATCTGTGCATTATCCTTGTATTCTCTCGGCATTATTGAATTCCCCAATTTCTTTTATGGTAATTGGCCGTCGGCAATTGTCAAGTCGAGTGTAGAACCGAATCTTTACAACATCCAACTGGCAGTCAAAATCATGCAGCTCTTGCAAAGGGGTTGAGATTCTTCTGGACCACCACGCAACCTACGGTTCTACATTCCGTATCCAGGACCATATGGTGGGATATGTGGACCTAATATTCAGTTTGAACTAAAATATAGTTCACAAAACCTATTTTTTTGTTGAGGTATAAAAAAAAAGAGTAGAGTTAAGGTATAAATTTGCACAGTAAACCTGCCATTTACCATTGAAAATATTAATATTCAACATAATTTGTAACGGTTAAAGTTAGTCTTTTAGAGGAATGGGCAAATATTGCTTCATTTTTAAAATTTTTAAGTAAATTTACATATGAATCAGTGAAAGTAATACACTCACATATATTTGTGTAATTTTCCACGTATCCGAACTATTTACACAGGGCTCAACATGGATCCAAATGGCCAGCAATGAGGGGGAGCCATGAATAATATTAAACAATGGCATATAGTCGGGATGTGAACGAATTAAACGAAACAAAGGATGGAGGGATATTATCCTTATCCATTTAGCCCAATGGAAAAGGGTTATCCCTGGAGATAGATAATATAGCAGCAGAATAACAACAAATTGCTAAAGCTGATGTGTGGAACTGGATTCAGATATTGCACTTGTGATGCTAGATCGCTCACGTGTCCTCCCCCTTCAAATATCACTCACGTATCTACATCTTGAGATGACACAATATTTGATAATAACATTACTAAGTATTCATTTTTTTTATAAAACTCAATCAATCCTCTGCTTATAAGGACGTAAATTAAAAACTAGGTGAAGGGATAAGGATTACTGAATTAATTTAATATTTTTAATTGAGAATTGTGGGGGGCAAAAAGATATAGCTTGTGCTTGAAATATCTTTGTAGTCCGAGGGGAAAACTCCAATATGGTGGGTGGTTAGGCGAGGAGAGGGAACAGCTAGTGAATGAGAGGTTGCTGCGAGTCTCTGAACAAAACAAAAATTACCAAATTCACTCTTGCATTCGTCTTCCACCTCCAAGACTGACAGGTAAAACCATAAGAATCACATAAATCAAATCCTCACAAGCATGACCTCTTCCTGTATTTCACCGATCATCTCTTCCTCATCCTTCCTAATTTCAGACCCAAACAACATGGTCAGTGCTTCCCCCAATTGCACCATGAAGACCCATATGAGAACAATGATGTCGTCATCATCAGCAGCAGCATCTAAGTCTTCTTCGTCTTCCTTGACTCCGCGTCGTGGGTTTTGCCCTATGCCCTTGGTAGCGAGGCCCGTGAATGTTGCATGTGATTGTGAGCTTTCTTTTAGCAAATCGTTGCATTCGCGGAATTGGACCGTTTGTTCTGCTGTGGAGGTCAATGATTTGTCGTCTCCTCCATCCACTTCGTCCCCAGAAGCTAATGTTGGATCGCGGGTTAGGGTCACGGCTCCTCTGAAGGTGTACCATGTTCCCAAAGTTCCTGAGCTTGAACTTAAGGGGTTGGAAGGTGAGGTAAAGCAATATGTTGGGCTCTGGAAGGGGAAACGAATCTCCGCTAATTTGCCTTACAAGGTTCAATTTGTCACCGAGATTCCTGGACGTGGTTCTGTCAAGTTCTTTGCCCACCTCAAGGATGACGAATTTGAGTTAATTTAACAACCCGCCTCTTTTCGTCTTCTAGTTTACTTACAGTCCATTAGTGGATGGACGATCTGCCCCCTCGAACAGACAAACACACTTTATTTTTCTCTACTCATTGTAGAATGGGGAATAATGTCCCTGTGCAGTGATGTATGTTTGGAATCCATGTGGGTTATATACCTTTGTGCTTCAACCAGTTTTCTCACGTCATTATATCTTCCTGGTGATTTTGAATGTGATCCTGAGAATTAGGTTTCCTATATGTTTTGTAATGGATGGTCTTTCTCTCACTTAGGTGGCCGGTAGAGGGTGTTTAATTCATGGTGTGAATTATATCTTTTCTCCCCCTTTAATTTTGTTAGTTTGAGTATTCTGCTTCTATGAATTCCTTGGACTTTCGATGCTGTGACAAATTCTTGTTCTAGTTAGTGTCTTTAGAACAAGTGCCTGTATAAGAGCATTTTGGAATGTTGCATATACAATAAAACATGATATTATGTTTTTCTTTACCTGGTTTTATCCATTAAGCATTTGTTTTATGTTCCGATGAGAATATTCTATGTAGTGCGTTCCCTTAAGTCATTACCATTTTCTTAAAGAATACATTCAATCAGCTGTATTCGTCATTTCCTCTCTGAAATTATGTTACTGTTAATGCAATCTATCCGGATGCAAAATATGAGACATGATTGGAAAGATAAGATTTTCTGATGCAATATGCATGTGATCTTGGACTCGTCCATACTTTTCATAACAAGAAGGTCGTTTAAACATTTCTTAGTTGATGCAAGTTAAAATAATTCTGCCAACCTTTTCATCTTCTTTTTGATTTAGTGCACAATAAGATAGTTGTTGATTATTTGCATATTCTAGCCTCAGTCTTTCTAACTTCGAAGTTGAAGGTGTCTGTTGTCTAAAATTAAAATGAACCGGATCCTTTATTATATAAATTCCTATCTGATAATTTGATTCATAATATCTAGTCATCGATACTTCTTGCTATTTCAGTGGTCTGTTGCATGCATCTTCTCTGATTAGACAAGATTAAAAAAGTAGCATCCGAGTAGATTCTGCTTTTATGTAGTCAGAGAATTTCACCTAGCTGGTTGGATGTCTCAGGTTTAGTTCATCCTCGGTATTCCTAGTGGATTTTCATATTATAAAATCTGGTTTTATGTGTGGTTTCATCATTTTCGTTTTGTTCTTAATTTGTCATTTAATGTCTTGTCAAAGTAAATGTTTTAGAATAATGCATGGAGTTACCTCTTGTAGCTTTCCAGAGTGATGCTTAATGAAAAGTCAAGTAATGACAAGAAATATGAATGGATCCGGACAAATGAGTTCCTCTCTTATGATTGATGTGCTTTTTACAGCTCTAGGATTTGTTTCTGAATAATTTAATCATATGTGAAGCTGCCAGTATATATCTGGCCCAAGCCCTTCTCTGCTACGTTGTATTTTCTTTGTGGCCATTTTTCATATATTTCTGCCTTTTTGTCTGTAAGAAACATACATGCGAGTTTTGCATTTCCTTTCTATGCTTGACAAGTTGACTTGCACTCTGCTCCAGTTCATTCAGTCAGGATAGGAAAATATATCATGATTTGCTTTTAGGGCATGTTTGCGGTAGCTTTTTTTCAGTCTTAAATAGCTTGTAGTTGTCTGTTTTATGTGTCAATATATCACAACCATGATTATTTGGTTCCTGCCTTTTGCACATATCAAACTTTTGCTTTGTTGTTCTAAACATAACACCTAAGTGAACTAAAATTTCCTTCTTTTTTTCCTTTGGGATATGCAATAATGTAGATGTTATTTACATTATTTACTAGCTAAAACGCTTTGAACACTAGCAGGTTTAGTTTTATTTTGGATTAGAAGAAATAATTTGATTCTTAATTTAGAGAAGATGTGATAATTTACTATGTGAGGTTGAAATTTTTTACATTCTATGAATTGGAAGATTTGTTTTGTTTTTGGCTTTCTTTGTTAGTTTAATGGTTCAAGACTTAAAATGCATGTATTAATATGTTTTATCCTTTGCGCTACTTCTTATGAGTCAACTCATTGAACCTATACCTTATAAGCACCTAGTTCATTAATCAAATATTGTACACAATGACCTTAGCTTTATTTATCATAGTTCAAGTTGTATCAAGTAGAGTCAATATTGCTGGTATTGCTGTTTATTTTAAGCGACAAATCCTGCCTCTCTCTTTTTGATTAATTGATTGTCTGCGCTCTCAGTCTCTCATATAAACTGCTGTTCCAGTTTGATAAAAGCATCTCTCTTTCACCCAATTTTAGCGGCTTGTTTTGCTCTGTGTGAGTTTATTATTACTAATAATTTCAAGGGGCAATTATTATTGGGTCCCAAGAAATGGATTTAATTACTACAGAAGTCTCAATAAATAGTTAATTTGTATAAACTTGTTATTTTATGTACTGGGACTTGTCATTGGACTTTTGAGTTATTAAGCACTTTTCTTGAAGATAATTCTCCCTAATTTCAGTCATCTGAAGTGCCTTGACAAAGAAGGTGTAGTTACAAGCATAAAACGCACCAATCAATCATGTTTTTTTTTTTTGGGTACAAATCAATCATGTTTCTCGTGAAATTGAGCTTAAAAGTTTGGCCATTAGTTGATATTTCTTTGTGCTTGTTATATATGTGTTGCTTATAGATTTTGACCTGCTAGGGCTGTATTGTCCTAAGTATGCTCACATTTGATTGGGCATATTTCGTTATTTAAATGCTGCTACTTACTGCCCCACATTACTGGGATTTGTTCGCTTATTTCGTCTCATCAACTCTGTTCAATCAAAACATTGTTGAAGGACTATTATTCACACACGCACACTAAATCTAAAATATGTCTGCGTTAAATTGTCTGGTCTTTCTTTTTCATTTTTCTAAATCCAATAATGGCCTTGGCTTTATTTATGACGGGCCTTCTCAATCAAATCCAATAAAGTTAATTAAGTTAAAATTAACACTCGGTGATAGAATTTATCACCCAAAAGGGCCTCACTTGATTTGGCTTGAATTTAGTTAGGATCCCGATGAATCTTCTAGTTGAACGCATGGTAGGCTTAAGATGCCAAGTGCACATGAAACACGAGCAAAAAAGAAAAAGAGAGAGGGAGATGTGAACCATCGAGGCATACTATGACTCATTTAGATGGAGCCACTGTTAAAAAATGAGGATGAAAGTTAACGTGAACCATAATGAGCTCACGGGTTTCTTCAATATCAATGGTGTAATTGATATGATGGAAACAACTCAGTTGACTGGTTTTGATAGGAGAGGAAAATGAGTTAATTCTTCATCATTCCAGGAATTCCTGGATATGTAGAGTTTACAAGAAAGATATGAACTGAACTGAGGGCTTTGAAATTTTAGTTCAACATGTACATCAACAAGTAATTTGCTTATGAAGTACATGTAAAATGAGGTTTGAAGCTACATCGGCAATGGCGTCCGAATGGGCAACGAAAAACTGATTTCATCTTAAAAGAACCTCAACAATGATAAGCGCCTGGTATTTAGCATCATAATTCGCAATTCATGAAGTTAATTAATTGTCAAAATATTGAACATTTTAGTTTTCACTTCAGTTATAATTCTATTCAAAATTTCAATTCTCCCCAAAGATCATAATCACAATTCATATTCCAAGTTGAAAAATAAAAACAAACCTATACTCTGTACAAATGCTCAATTCTTTCCAAATAAACTGACTGCAAAAAAAGGCTAAAATTTATAGGATAAGTATATAATACCATTCTCCTTTATCTTTTTATTAATTAAAACAAATATTTCACATATATATATATTATATAAGGCGTATAATCTGTGTTTATGTTTATGTGTGTGTAACGATACAAAGGTTTTTTTAATCATCATTTTTATTTTTATTTTTGGGCGAGGGGGCGCTTGTGAATCGAACATATATACAAGGGGTCTGCGAGGGAGTTGTAGGGAGCCAGTGAAGAACGGCGGAGTTCCTCTGCCCCTAAAACTCAATAATGGAGGCTGAGGATGCGGAGAGGAGTGAGGAGGGAGCTAAAACAGTATTATGTCTCTTGACAAACCCAGAAGGGGCTGCTCTGAGAGCTCCTATGTTTCTACCACAAAACGCGGGTCCACTTCAACTTCAACAGATTGTCAATACGCTTCTTGAGAATGTAAGTTCCATCATTGTGTTTACTTCCTATAGAAAAGTTGAAAATGTCTTATAACTGTGCTTGTAAAGCTTAATCAACTTAGGAAAGTTCTTTTTTTATAATTCAATTTATTTAGATGTGAATCCCAGGTTATGTTTCTTTTGGGCTTGAAAACTAAAGAACACAATTATCATTAATTTTGAATTTTGACGGAGTTTGAATCATTAGTTGCTGGCCACCGTGATCTTTTGTTTCGGTTACTCGTTGGATGATTGCTTCGGAATTGTGCTTGGAAGATATCATGCCTTTCTTCCTTATAAAATTAGGAACCAACTAAACAGCTTGGTTACGTTGTTTCAATATGAGGCTGAGTTTCTTTTTTCCATTTCAGGAGGAGAAATTACCATACAGCTTCTACATATCAGACGAGGAGCTTCTTGTACCACTTGGAACTTACTTGGAGAAAAACAAAGGTTGGTCAGAATTTTAATTACAGAAAGTGTGTCAACTGTCAGCCTCCAGTACAGAATTTACAGAGATATTCTTGACTGATGAATTTCAATAAGTAGTTTATGGGCTCTAACAAACGTCCCTATATATCTTGTTTATTATTTTGAACATATGTTGTGCAGTTTCGGTGGAGAAGGTAGTGTCTATAGTTTATCAACCTCAAGCTATTTTTCGGATTCGCCCTGTCCATCGTTGTTCAGCAACCATTTCCGGTATGTCAAATATGACTTTATTATGTCAGACTTATCACGGTCTGGTCTTGTTTGATAAATTATGTCAAACGTTGCTACTTTCTTAATGCAAAACTACATATGAAATTCCTACAATTGCTTTCCCCTTTTATTTTTATTACGTCAGTGTTTGATAGTTATAACAATTTTAGTTTACTTATGTTTAACTGATATAGTTTCTGCCTTTATCTGCTTTGTGCTATATATTGGAATCAGATGGCAAAGATAAATTCACATTCAACTTCAACTCCTTTTGCATTATCTCGTATCTACACCCTCAATAAACATTGCCCCCTTTTTATTTCTAAATGTGCAGATTTATTATCACATTACCCAGAAATGCTTATAATCTTAAATTCATGTTGTTGGGAGTGTAGGTCATGCTGAAGCAGTGTTGACTGTTGCCTTTAGTCCTGATGGGCGACAGTTGGCTAGTGGTTCTGGTGATGCCACTGTTCGTCTTTGGGACCTTAACACTCAGACTCCATTGTTCACCTGCACAGGTTTGACATCCAAGACCATCAGATTATCTTGGTACCTACTGAGCAGACTTGCTTATTTAATTTAATCAAAACCAGAACTATGGGGATGTTTAAGCACCTCCTTCCAGTATAAGAACAGAATTGATTCATGAAATCACACAGAAAATAGAACATTTAGATTATGCCCAACATTGGCATTTTAGAAAAATCATGATCCATTGGGCACGCTAAATGTATTTTATTCTTTGTACTTTTTTGGGTGATCATATGTATCATGCATTTTTCTTTCCTGGGTTATTGCATCCTTGAAGTGAAAATTTTGTGCTGAATCCTAGTTTATCTTTGCAGCCATGACAAAGTTGAATTCGTTCCTTTGAAAGATGCATGGCATATTACTGATGATTAATCTTGTTTGATACAGGACACAAGAATTGGGTCCTCTGTATTGCATGGTCACCAGATGGTAAGCATCTTGTAAGTGGGAGTAAAGCTGGGGAACTTCAGTGCTGGGACCCACAAACCGGAAAGGCATCTGGCAATCCACTGACTGTAAAGTCCTCAACTTTGAATAGCTTATTACTATTATAATTAATTTCTTTGCTGTGAGTAATTGCTTTTTGTAATTTTTCTGAAATCATTTTGAGAGCTTTTTTTTAAAGTAGGTAGTGTAATTTTGTCATGTATTGTCGAAAGCATTAACAGTTCATAAGATGAAAGTATGCCAACTTTAATGACTTGGTCCATAATAATAGTTGTGTAGATGTGAAGAGGCTAGCTTAGATATGATCTGACATCGTGTTGCAGGGTAGGAGAAAAAGCAAAAAGGGATCATTTTTGTACATACGCTTATATCTCTTAGACCTATTTGACTCTAGATTATTTGGTTAGAGGGTTTAATACCTTGTCAAGGACCTGCTTGAGCCAAAAGTTTAAGCTTTTAAGTGAAATTGTGTGAATAGCTTTGTTATGATGTCTAACAAATGCAATTGCCTGTACCTTTACGTGGATATTTTTGGGATGCCCACTTTTATTCATTTTTGTCTCCAAAATATAGATAGGAACATCATGTGGTTATTTTATTTCAATATATATAGGGCCACAAGAAATGGATTACCGGTATCTCTTGGGAACCCGTACACCTGAATGCTCCTTGCCGGAGGTTTGTGAGTGCCAGCAAAGATGGAGATGCTCGTATTTGGGATATCACTTTGAGGAGAAGTGTTATATGTCTCAGCGGCCACACACTTGCAATAACATGTGTGAAGTGGGGTGGAGATGGTGTGATATATACTGGGTAAAATTTTCTCATCAATTATAAAATGTGTTCTTATGATTTTGCCTCTTGTTGCTTTACTGGTTCATAGATATGTTCTTAAGCCATTTGATCAATTCTGATTGTCACTGCTATTAAGCTTAAGAATTTTTATTATGGATGACAATCACTGTATATTATATTCTTTTATTATTTGTTATTATAGCTCCCAGGATTGTACTATCAAAGTTTGGGAAACTACACAAGGGAAGCTCATTCGTGAACTGAAGGTGAACAATGTTATGAAGCCCTGATACCATATTATGTTCATTTTACTCTTGATTATCATTTTTTAGACTCCTTGTTATAATTTCCAAATCTTGTTTCAAAATTTTCTTCATTTTGGAATATTTGACCTTTAATTTTTCAAATGCCTTATCCACTTTTACTGCATTGCAAGTTTATTTTCAGAGTCTTAGTGTGTAGATTACAATCAAAGACTTGATTAGCTTCCCCCTTTATCTGACAAATGGTTGATCTTAGAAGCCAGAAATAATGGCTTTCAGGCAAATGTGTTTTTGATAGTAATCAATTGTTCTAAGAATATGGACATTTTCCTTTGACATTAGTGTGTTATCTATATTTTTCCATAATAATTTCTGTGTTGTTAATCTGCTTCAGGGGCATGGTCATTGGGTTAATTCTCTGGCACTTAGCACTGAGTATGTACTTCGCACTGGAGCTTTTGATCATACTGGAAAACAATTTTCATCTCCAGAGGAAATGAAGAAGGTAACTTCTAGTTGGTTTAATAAGTGAAGCCATCTTGTAGAATCTTTCTTTTACTTGATGCTGTCCTTGTGGGTGAAGAACTTGGAAGTTTTTCATACTTCAAATGTATGATTTTTATTACACCCTGCTTCTTTTACTTTGTTAGTTATTCTCATCTGAAATTTTATCTCGGGTCTTTGGAGGAAGTAGGTACCTTTCTTGTCCTTTTTTCTCTACTGGGTTATCTACTATGTATGTAATTATTTTCCGACTTGTTTCTCAGTTGTTCTCTATTTCTGTTTTCCTGTTTTTATTCTTACAGGTAACTTTCTTTAATGAAACTTTCTTCTCATTTGTGTCACTAATGAGATCCGATGCTGCTGTTTAATTTAGGTTGCTCTAGAAAGATACAACAAAATGAGAGGTGGTGCCCCTGAAAGGTTGGTTTCTGGATCTGATGATTTCACCATGTTCCTCTGGGAACCTTCCATCAGCAAGCACCCTAAAACGCGCATGACAGGTCATCAGCAGGTTAAACCTCTTTTAAAGACTACATTTTGGTGTACATGCTAAAAATTGTATGTGCAATTTTATTTTTTAAGAAAATATTTCTTGAAATTGCGATGTGACCTTGCTCTGTCACTTAGCATCTGCATAACAATGCAGATTTTGGAAGAGTTCGTCCACTGATGCAGGAATTTGATAATCATAAAGGCAAAAAAATAGAAGTTTCATTTCTTTCTTCTTATTGTTAGCCACTTAAACGGAAGAGCTGAAAATTGTTTTATTGTTAGACACTTAAACAAGAAGTTTGGATAAAAAGTAACCATATTATGTAAACTCAATCTCTCAAGCTTGAAGTTTTTTTTTTGTTGACAGCTTGTAAACCATGTCTACTTTTCGCCTGATGGACAATGGGTGGCAAGTGCGTCTTTCGATAAATCTGTTAAATTATGGAATGGCATTACTGGGAAATTTGTTGCTGCATTTCGTGGCCATGTTGGGCCTGTCTATCAGATCAGGTACAATTTATGTGACTTGCCTTGTTTCAAACTGCAAAGCCAAGTCTTCCATTAATAATCTGTTACTTAGTAAAATTGGGTTTCACTGCACAGCTGGTCTGCAGATAGTAGACTTCTGTTAAGTGGCAGCAAAGACTCCACACTCAAGGTATGCTGATATTTTCCATTCCTTTCAACAAAGATTACTGAGAAGTATGAATGAGCAACTTCAGTTTCTCTTCATGTCTAAGTACTTTTACCTCTGGGCCTTGTTGACCAATTTCTGTAGATTAGTGAAATGAAATAAATTGGTTGATTTGATTAAATATGGCATGATCTCCCTAAAATAGCCCTATGTAACATTAGATTATATCAGTTTATAAAGTACATAAATTAGTTTAGGAAAAAATGATAAATATAAAAGACAAAATGAATTAAGATTTTATATTTAGAACCAAATCAAAACTCTCAATTAATTCTTATATTAGGGGCCGGATAAAGTATCAATTTTATATGGATAAGAGAAAAAAGAACTTGGTTCTGACCTTTGATCTTGTTTGATTATCAAGGTATGGGATATCAGGACTCGCAAGTTGAAGCAAGACCTTCCAGGCCATGCAGATGAAGTACGTCAGTTTATATGTCAAAAACTTGATTTTATTTTATTTTTTCTGCTACTGGTACATTCTGCTAACAACTAGTTGGGATCTAATGGCATTTGGAAAAGGTTTACTCTGTTGATTGGAGTCCAGATGGAGAGAAGGTAGCTTCTGGTGGTAAGGACAAAGTTTTAAAGTTGTGGATGGGATAGTGCGGATCAGAAGTACCTGGAACGACGTCGGTTGATATTTGGTGGATTTCATGGAAATTGTAGAAATTTTGATAGTAGGAGCTAGGAGGTGGAGCAACCATTGATCAGAACACTGCTGAAGAAGCTAATAGCCACACATGCTCTTCTTGTATAATTTTTATAGGTTAGATATCACAATTTTGGCTTCAACATTTCTTTGTTCATGACTAGCCTTCATATGGTTTTTTTTTTGGGACAAAACTAGCCTTCATATGGTTAGTGATTAATTTTGGAGGTTACCGAGTGAAAGTAAAATTAAAGTCAATGAATTTCATGTAACAGTGAGTTTTGTTGTTGAAGCCTATTTATTTAGTTTTTAAAACAATAGGAATGAAGTATGCCTTTTTTTTTTAAATCTGCATATCCTCATATTTTACATTTACATGGGCATCTTTTTTAATAGATATTTGAATATTGATTTGTTATGTCATAAGAGATTAATTCCTTTCATTATACTCAATCCTAATAGTTAATGAACTAGGCTTTCCAGTGCCCATCCCAACGGATCCGTAGACACTAGATCATGATCCTTTTCAATAATGGAATGATAAAGTGAAAAAGCGAAAGAGAAAATTGTCAAATGGTGTTGTTACACAGGGTTTGAGATAATGCCATCTTTTTAATATGATTTTGTCAAAAACATAGCATAATCCTTTTCATTTTCAGTTCGTAATATAAAAATTAGTTAATGATTGTAATTGATCTTTAAGTAGAAGATTTAAATTCATTCTATTTCTCAAATTTACAAAATTTTCTTTAAAGTATCACTATTAATTGCATGTATTAAAGGTTTTTAGGAGTAGTCAAAATGAAAGATGATATTTAAAAAAAAAATAACTCATATTTATAATAACTAATTTAATTTTTGTTAATATATGTGGATTAATTATTTAGTTTTTATATTAAAGATGGTTGTAATACATATAAAATAAAAATAGTGATTGGGTGTTTGTTTGGCAAGTTTCCTGTAGAGCATGAACCCCTGGGAAAGCCCAAGCATGACTTGACACTATAACTGGACAAGTAAAAGCACGTTATGTTACCCTCATCCTTCATGTTTGTTCTCTCTGTTTTTGTTTTTTATCCCCTCTTCATTTTTTTTATCCCTTTTCTTCTACTCAACTTATTTCTGTATTTAGATTAAAAATTGAATTGAATGGTCGAAATTTAATGTCTTTTAGAATTATATTATAATATTGCAAATAAAAAATAAATTATTGAAATTTGATCATCATAGATTTTAATTGTAGACTATCTGAAAATAGAAAAATGATTATAATACAAGGGAGTGAAGGGTTGAAAACAAAATACTTTTTTTCGAAATAAATTATTGTGTTTGAGATAATTAGATAAAGTTGATTAGTGAAGTGGGGAAGAATGAATGGAGATGAACGACGGATCACAAAGAAGCCACGTACGCGTTCAGGACATAAAGTGGCCATGTAACTGTCAACAAACGCGTCCCTACATGTATCATTATGACGGATTGATTAAAATCAAAAGATTAGTCACTTATTTAATAAATCAAAGTTTGAATCTCTTTTATGAAAAAAAAAAATCCATATTTAAAGTTAGACAGTATTTAAAATATGTTTGTCTTTAATAAAAAACAGGTGATTAGAAAAATATTTATGTTGACGAAGTATATGCATACATGTGTATGTATATATAGTAAACTTGTGTTATTGTTGTTTCCTTCCGTAGGTTTCAACAAACAAATCCAAAATCAAATATGTCGCAAACAAATCAAAGCAATAGTATGATACTACGTTTATTTTATTTTTTTTAACAAATGGATGTATGTTGATTTTCATGAAATAATCTCTTTAATCATGTATATAATTAAAATTACGTATTCTTTATATTATATGCAATTAACGTGAATAAATTAAAAATAGTTATAAATTTATAAAATAAAATAGATTGATATTTTATATTTACGATCAATATAATCTATGTTTGACTTCTATATTTAAGATTGAATGTAATCTTCAATGATAATTGGTAGGTTAGGATTTAGATAGGAGTGAATGGCTTGATAAATTTTTAAATAACATCAAGGGCTCTAGCTTTGCGCACAGAAAAAAAAATCTTGAATGCTCACAATTGGCCACTTCAGTTTAACACAGTAACATTGAATATTAAATAATAGTAGAAAATACAGTATATAAAATTGGAAAATGTTCCCCATTATAGATTTTATTGATAAGAAGGATTTGATTAACTTTAACACATAAAAAGCTCCAATACTCTATAAATTTTACGCATATAGAGTAATAACTAGAGTTAACCCCGTGTGAACAGGAAATATTGGAAATGATAGTGAGAGAGAGAGAGAGATTTATATTGTAGTATGGCTTATTATTCAAAATAAATTAGCGGACTAATAACTATTATAATCAAAATTACTTATTTTCACTAAGTAAGGATACAACTGATCAATAGGAGAAAGAATAATTAGTTAATAAGGTTGTGAAAACACAAAATAGAGAAATAATTGATTGATTAAAGAATGAAAATATAAACAATTTAAATGTTGATATTATAGTTACGGTTAATGTTGACAAAACTTGGATGGGCTTTGATTCATAAACCGGATTTGTTGTGGGTCAAGATTTTGCGGGAGAAGTATAAGGCTAGGAGTGATTTGATTCCCATTGTTGAGAAACGTCGCCTTGAGTCTTCAACGTGGAGAGGGATTCGGGCTAACTGGAAGACTGTAAAAGACAATATTTCTTGGAGAATTTCTAATGGAAGAATGGTTGATGGTTGTTTTTCTTTGAAATCTGCATATCAGTTTTTATCTAGAGGCAGTCCAGATGTACGGGCACCTTGGAAGAGTATTTGGAAGCTTAAAGTACCTCAGCGATATCGCTTATTTCTCTGGACTTGCGCTCATGGTAGATTAATAACAAACTTGTTTCGTTATCAGCGAGGAATACATGGGTCAGGAATATGTGAAACTTGTTACGAAGCATGTGAATCTACTCTACATGTGTTGAGAGATTGTTCTTCTATCCGGGGGGTTTGGTCGCATTTATTATCAGTTGAACAGCAGGAGAGTTTCTTTGGGTTTACGGACCGAATTGTTTGGTTAAAATGGTGCCTCGGCCAACGTTTTCTGGTATTGGGTTATGAATTCAAAGTGTGTTTCGCGATATTGTGCAGACATATATGGTTGGCTCGTAATGACCGACGTTTTAATCAACATATTTGGACAGCAAGCGAGTTATTAGCTCGTACTCAATGTTGTTTATCTTGGGGCTCAACTCCTCTGACGCAAAAAAAGCAAAGTTCAAAACCATTCTCATCTTGGTCACGTCCGGCATTTGGGGTGGTCAAGATTAATGTGGATGGCTCAAGGAATGCATCCAATGGCTATTGCACGTGTGGGGGTGTCTTGCGTGACCACAATGGGGAGTTGCTTCACGTGTTCATGTATAGAATTGGTCCAGGTAATATCTTATCAGCCGAGGCATGGGGTGTTGTTTGGGGTCTGAAGATCGCATTGGATCAAGGCTATCATAAGGTGGTAGTCGAGAGTGATTGTGGTGATTTAATCCAATTGTTGCAATCACCAGTTCCTTTATCCCATCCAGATTACTCTATTCTTCATGAGATTGAAGGTATGTTGGAACGTGAATGGGAGATCGAGCTACTACAGTGCGGTCGTGATACTAATTCAGTTGCGGATGCTCTAGCGAGAGAGGCTTGAAACTTGACTGTTGATTTGTTAATTGTCGATGATCTGCCTGGGGAGATTAGACGGCTTTTGATGCAAGAGCGCGATAATATTGGCTTACTTGTTGCCTCATAAACTTAGTTCTTGAGGTGTTTCTTTTTCTATAAAAAAAAAAAAGGAAGTAGAGAATAGTTGGTGAGAAGGGAAAGGATATGTAAACATCCAAAAAAGCAGAGAGAATTTGGGAGGGAGAGGAAGGTCATCATGAAAAAATGACAAATGATACTGTGAAAATATAAAATAGAGAAATAAGTTGATTGATTAATTATATTCTTATCACTAATAAAATTTTTAATGAGGCGCTTTTTTTCCAATCTCCCCTTTTAAAATTTAAACATGATATGTTTTCGCAAGATGATATTGGCCAAAACAGAACATTGAATCATTTTTTCAAAAAAAAAAATAAAAATACACTCCTAGTTTTCACTTAAAAATATTTCGAAATAGCAGTGAGTATTTAATCTATATAATATTTATGTCATTGTCGGTACGTATCACTAGTTATTTAATCAATGAAGTTGTTTGTTACTAACACCAACCATACTAGAAATTTCAAAAAAGGTAAGAATAATTGATGTAGGATAATAGGATTAGGCATAAATTAAGTTCGCCTGAGCCTATCGATTAGATCGTCTTGTCGGCACTCGAGAGTGTTGGAAGCGATCAATCAAATTATGTTTTATATATACCCATTTATGGTAAGCAACAAGTCTTATTCATCAGAGACGGATAAGATCATATAAAGAAAGAAAAGAGAGTGAGGGCCAAAAAGGAAAAGCAGGGCACTGACCAGCCAGCCAGCCAGCACTAACCTCACCTCCCTACTTTTTCCAGATCATTACAAGCACCACAGATTCACAATCACATTCCCTCAACTCACCATTAAAATATAACATCTTTTCAACGAGTTAAAAAGATGTGTTCTTAAAATCAGAGAAAATTTGATTTAAAGAAAAGACCAGTGAACTAAAGTTCAAATTCAACTGAAGAATCTACTACCCCAAAACTCTGTTTAGAACAAAAGATTACTTTCAACAAAACAACCCATATGTGCAGCGTATCAAGTTTTTTAGAATCCAAAAAATAAGTTAGAAATCAGTCACTAAATTATATGCATGTGTAAATTCGGAGTCATTTTGGTTCAACTAACACTTAACACACCTTTTTTAAGTCTTACTTAAGCGTGTGGTTGTGCATTTGTGACCCTCTACTCTATATAGTTGAGATTGGTGAGTGAGTTTCGTTGGCTTATTGAAGGACATTTGGTCCAACCATTCCAAGTTCCATAACACCAACACTTGGCTATATAAACTACACTCTGGCTCGTCTACCTCTTCAATTCACACACACACGCACTCTTTCTCATATTCTCAGACATGGCGAGGTGTGTGACTCTAGTTTCCACCATTGTCGTCCTCCTCCTCCTCCTCCTGGTCGCCACTGGTACGTATCCCTTCCCTCCTTCTTCATCCGACCCTCATATTCTGCTTTAGCCACTGCTGATTCCGTTCTTGCATGTGTTTCGATGATCAGAGACGGGGCCGATGATGGTGGTGGAAGCGAAAGCGAAGAAGCCGAAGACATGCCATGTTAAGAGCCACCGCTTCAGGGGGACCTGTTTAAGCACTCCCAACTGCGCCAACATTTGCCGGCATGAGGGCTTCAGCGGCGGCCGCTGCCGTGGCTCGCGCCACATTTGCAGCTGCACCAAACAATGCTAGGATGGGGCCCACAAGAAGAGACCGACGCATATATATGGTGTGTCGTGTTTGAAGACAGTAACTGTAATGTAAGGTTTGCTCATTAATTTGTATCTAGCTAGTCTCTTTGATTCCCTGTGTGTTGTTTGTGAAGGTGATGAGGTTATGATCATAATAAATAATGGACTCCTTCATTTGATCACGTCGTGGTGTGCGTCTAAAGCAATATCAGTCCTTTCACCGATTCTTATCAGTATCCTCTATATATAGAGTCAGTATGAATGTTAATATATCTATATCCCCCAAGCTCCAACATATGTGAAGGCCATTCAGGACTTTCAGTATTTCTGCGATATTGATCAGAGTTACTCTGAGTAGTTTACAACAGAGGCTCCTTTGTAGTCTTTGATTGGTTTCTCCACCACAACCGCTACTTCCATTGGCAAAGAAATGATTCATTTGCCTCCACCCGCATGGCCTCCTGGCTGTGAGGAAACTGAAATGACGGATGACTTGGAGGGGAACCCGCGGACGCGTTCAGACACAAAAAAGGCCCCCTAACTATCATCAAGCGCGTTAAACGTGTAGTACTTAAAAAAAAAAAACAAAATAAGTATGATTAGCCCACTTCAATCAAACATGATAATATTGAATATTAAACAACTGCGTAAAAATAAAATGTAGAATTTAAATAATGTACATTTTTTACAAAGATACAATTGGCCAAAACAGAATACTTAACAAAATTTCAGACAGTATTAAAAGGTTAAAATATACATTTAGTCCTTCAAATTTACATCAAATTTTAATTTAGTTCTTTAAATTTAAAAAGTGCACTTAAAATATGGGATGATGCATGAATGAACCGAGGGTAGTTTGATTTAAGCGGTTATTGACTAAGGAGACGACTCATTACTGATGCAACCTGTGAGCTCTGCAGATAGGCCATTGAAGACATTGACCACATATTTCGTCAATGCCCATTCGCTGTTGCATGCTGGAAGCTTGTTTTTCCCGAGGATGTTGCTGTTCGGTTCCTTGCAGCCCCTCTGCAGAAATGGTGGATTGACAACATCAATCCTAAATGTGCCTCTAAGCGCTGGATCCTCTTTTTTGGCATTCTCACATGGAAAATATGGAATATCAAGAACAAAAGGCTCTTCACATCTGAATCTTTCTACCCAGTAGAAACCATTACAGCCACCGATGCTCTCACCACTCATTCCCTTCAAGCAATGAATAGTTACCTTCTTTCTATGCCCAGCATTTAATTTTCTGTTATTTGGTGTTTTGTTTTCCCGTTTTCCTCTTTGATTTATATGCTTTCTGATTCTTTTGAATGAAACTTCTCCCATTCCATTCAAAAAAAAAAGAAAAGCCATACTCACTCGTGTTGATTAGATCCATCATGTTCAATAAAATAAAATTATATTATTTTAATTATGATTATTATTTTGATTTTGGGAAGCATAGTGTGGATTTAGTTTGCTGAGAGACAGATAATATGATGAGAAAAGGTGAGAGGAAAGGTGGCGTGGCCCCTTGTTTTGTGAAAAGGGAAAGACGGGGCGGGCGGGCGGGCCGACAGGCACTGACACGCCAGCCCCATCCTCACCGCAACTTCCTTTTCCAGATCATTCCTAGGGAAACAGAATCGGATCACACTCCCTCCTTTCACTTTTTTCACTACCTTTATTTTTCTTTTAAATATCATATAGAAATTTACGGCGTGCTTCTAATTTATATCCATGTGTAATATTAAAATTTTAACGGATGATAACTATCAGCTACATATAATGAGATTTTTTGGCCTTGAATTGCAAAATTTCAATATTCAATTTTTTTTAATAAAATAAGGATTTTCATTATGAAATCAATCATATTTAAATTATTGTTGATCAAATGTTAACATTTTTTTATTGGGATTCGTTCCCTAATGTCTTAAAGAATATTAGATTTAACAAAAATGATTGATATCGCAGATTGTATTTTAAATAGAATTGCGAAAAAGTATCCATATTTCAAAAATCTAGAAGATAAGTGAAAGATCAGATATTATACCGTATACATGCGCATGCATGCACACTTACACATATATATCATATGCATACACACACATGTACAATATATACATATATGTAACATGTCATTTATTTTTTATTTGCAAGACGGACAGATTAGAGACTCTGATTAGGATTAAAATTAACAAAAAGTGGGTCCCATGCTAGAATTATGTGTGTTTTGGTGTGTTCACACCTCACATCACTGTAACTGCGATCAGCCTCATAGGATCGCACTGTGACATGCCCACCTCTCTATTTAAAGATCCCTCTTGCTGGCTTGCTTCTTCAATCTGCACCTTCAGTTCATACACTCTCTCCCTCATATTTCTCAGACATGGCCAGGTCCATGCCTCTAGTTTCCACCATTTTTGTCCTCCTCCTCCTTCTCGTCGCCACTGGTACGTATCTCTTTCTTCATGATCAGATCCTTATATCTTGCTTTATTAGTTAGATGATCAAAACCGACAGGGTTCCTCTGCTGATTCTGTTCTTGTTTTTCGATGATCAGAGATGGGGCCGATGGTGGCAGAAGCGAGGACATGCGAGTCTCAGAGCCACCGCTTCAGGGGAACCTGTCTCAGCAAATCCAACTGCGCCAACGTTTGCCGGACAGAGGGCTTTCCCGGTGGACACTGCCGCGGCTTCCGTCGCCGCTGCTTCTGCACCCGACCTTGTTGATCCATGAGCCTTTTCCCTCTCAAGCTGTGACCTGCATGTATTAGAATAATGCTTTTTGTGTCATTTTTGTGATGCTTCATTCCTCCGTCTTGTCTCCGATTATATTTCTGTGTGCTTGAGGTTCTCATCATCTTCATGGGCTTAGCCGCTTAGGTGAAGAAAGAATGGCTTGTGGTGTGAAATTAAAGTGCTTAAACAATAAACCGACTCCTTCACTCATACTCTCCATTCCCATTTGTTTTTGCTACTTTTTGCAAATTTACCATTCTTGCTGCTGCTGCTGATTCAGCGCCCCCAACCCAACGAGTAACCAAATCCATTCCCTATTATTATTACCGGAGAAAATTAATTTTCTGTCATTTCTGGTAACTTATTCCTTGTTTAGGAAACTTTTAAAATTAATTCCTTTACATAAATTAAGATAAAATTTATCTCACATACTTATTTAAAATTTTACAAAAATAATTAAAATAAACTGATTCAAACACTCACTTGACCTCTATTTGTACAATTTAATTCTTTAACAATTTAAATATTAGTCCTTGGCTGTGATTTGGATAATAAAATTACACACATAAAATAGCTAAAATTATGTAAATTGAGCTGCAGTAAATTAAAATTCACATAATTAAGATTGAGTCAAAATTGTAAAGATTTAAAGATTAATTTTTTCATTTTACTCCCTCCATTTAATTCTAAATATGTGATTTTATTGGTACCTCAATTTACACTATTTACAATATGACCAGTTAATCATGTCCGTAAGTGGAGAAAAGGAGGGAGGAGATTGAAACCAGTGGTGGCAACCGGATGGCTAGGAGATCGCCTTGTAATAATTTAATACAGCTACAAATTAAAGCAAGATAAATCCACAGATTTGGAACATTATTACTGGATATACAACATGCACCGCTGGTGACTCCAACTTAAAGCTATTGATCCGACCGACTCAACTCCTCTTCTAACACATGTACTTGAGTTGAGTTTTAATATTACAAAAATGAATTAAAAATAAAATAAAATGTAGAGAAAAATAGAGATAAATCCCTCGTTAAAAAATTAATTTTAGAATGAGACATACTATTATATCCTTATGAAAACCTAGTTGTATATCGAGAAACTGAATTACATGATATGTAAGTTCAGTTATAAATAATTTAGAAACTAACTATATAATTTGAAAATTCTTGTTCTATGATTAATTTTTTGGCTAGGTACTTATTATTGATTCTTCCTAAAATCTAACTGTTCTTCTCCACTCTCCACTCTTCATCAGCTCTGGGCAGCAACTTGGGGAGAAATTCTTCGTGCACCTGGAGCACCGGGTCATTTGCGGTCTGGCCAATCAGAGTGCACCAAGTCACATATAAATAATCCAGCCCGTAACCATTTCAATAATACCAATGGGCGCTCAGTCGAGTTGGTTAAGAGCTACGGCCGGCATCTCTCAGGACGAGGTTTCGAATCCTGGGGGGTGACAGACGCGATAATTAACGCAACCTCCAAGAGGCTGTCCATAGGTACCGCCTTTCCCCCGTAAGGGCTCCCCGGGTGGGATCCGGATTAGTCGGTTGCCTCGGGTTACCTGGTCCAGTTAGAAGT